>JAPSES010000236.1:10993733-11007076 GCA_029822895.1 Maxillicosta whitleyi
AAATGTTATTTTTTATTTTGCTGTAGAGCAACAATTCCACTGTAGTTCATGTAAAACACTGCATTAAGAACTTGGCTCCACTTTAGATTGAACTGGCCTAAATTATTATTTGAACATCCTTGATCATTAATATCTTCTGTGTCATTTTTGCCTTTCCCAAATTCATTCCGTGGGTCGGATTGGACCCTTTGGCGGGCCAGTTTTGGTCCCCAGGCTGCATGTTTGACACCTGTGCTCTATCTCTTCACCTTGGCTTACCACATAAGAGTATTAGTATTAAATATAACAAGAAATCGTGTAATATTTAAAACCTTTGTGCCAGAAAGAATATATTAGGCTACTACATTGGACTTCTAATAACTCCCCACCTATTTCGGGATAGAAAAAGCCAATATTGGAGCATATTCCACTTGATTTTTTGACATGCTTGCTTGGCACATTCTAAGATCAACATATTCAACCACATTTGGAAACCCTTCTTGGACTATCCTGAAGGAAATATGTCCTCAATTCTGCTCTTAAATGAACTATTATTATACTATACAGATATGAACGTGATGGGAATGTGCCTCTATGATGACTTCTTTCCCTTTTGGGGTCGCCACAGCAACCTTCGCATGTTTATTTGGCAGAGGTTTACATTGGATGCCCTTCCTGACACAACCGAGCTTGGTACCGTGGCTTGTGACTATTGGGCTGTTTAGCATAAAGAACCTATCCCAAGGGATCACCTGGGTCTCGAACCAGCTACCTTTCACATCAAAGTCAGTGGCTTTTACCACTGAGCTACACAGTCTCTATACTGACTGCAAATCTGTACTTTTGTTTTGACTGTGGTACTGAGCTGTTCTGTTTTGTTTTGAAGAATGAAAATTTTAATATTCATCAAAAAAAAAAAAGTCATTCAGGGGTAAAAATGCAAAGATCAGTTGCCTAATAATATAAACGCATTATAATACTTCTGCACTATTCTGCACTAATAAGTATGCTTATTTATGTATGCCAGTCTCAGGGACACAGGCAGTAGTCCAAACTATAACGTTACAGAACAAGGAAAACAAATGGGCTTCAAAAAGCAAAGATGCCGAAGCAAAGCACTCACCGCTCCTGTTCACAAAAAGACATCATCCACTTTGTCTGTCTTGGCATGTATAATTAATTTCTCAGCCTTAAAAGAAAAGTTAGTCTTTCCATTTCGTCAACGTCTTTAATTGTTCGCAGTCAATTATCCACTGTAGGTGGGTCACTCTGTAACCATTTGCAGATAATTGCTTTTTTTTGCCACTGCAATGAATATTTCTGAAAAGATATCTGTAATTTGTTGTTATTTCCTCTGGCAGGTTGCGCAGATGAAGTTTTACACAAGTTAATTATTAAAGATGTTTTTTTTCATTGAAGATCAAATATGTTGTTGACTTGTGTGCAATGTTGAGATGTAGGTAGAAAAATATTATTCAGCGTCAGCAACCGTTTTTTTTCACGGTCAGCCTCGTATCATTATTATGTGTTAAATGAAACCTGGTACAAAAACAATCACAAAATAAATGGCATAAATCTCAGATTGTCTGAACAAAAGGATTAAAAGTGTTAAATGCAAAGGCAGGCCACACTAAATACTACCACTTTGATTTATTGAAGCAGTTTTTTTCCCTTAACCTTTTATTTTTCCTGCTGTACATCCTTCACATAGACTGAGGAACGTATACGTGTGGTCATTAGAACTTCACTAAACCAACAAACATAATGTTGGACTTAAAAAGTACTGTGTCGTGCTAGATGTAATGAGAATAGCGTCATTATTATCAGTAATGGCGGTGGAAATACAAGTCCCATGACCCCAGCTGCTTCATATTGTTTCAATTACATACTCTTCATTTAATACAAACTAATGGACTATTAGCATTTCAACTGTATTGTCAGAACAGAGGAATATATTAGAATATATTGCATTTATGTGGCACTTCTAAACTATTAGTTCTGGATGAGAATGCTTAACCCTGAGACACACCCATAATAAGTAATAAATGACCTTGAGTCAGAAATAACAAAGAAAAGCACATGAACAGCGCTGAGATCACCGACCTCCCTCTATCTCTTAAACGTGCTCTGCCACACATATTTCATTTCTTTCTTGGTCATGTCTGAAGTTCGACCATGAACTCTGACACTTAATGTTGATAAAAATGCTTTGGTTGCCAAGTTTCAAGTTATTCTAATGTGGTATAGAAAGCCTGCTGGAAGTCTCAGCTCCATTTGCACCAGTTCTTATGAATATTCCACATGCTAATGTAGTTGACTCTGATTGGCTAACAGCTAGCTAGTGACAGCCCAGCTTTTCAGCATCCTTTACACAGCGCATCAAGTAGAAGAACTGTTGGAAACAGAAAATGAAACTTAACATGCTTTGAACATCCAACTCCAGGCTTCTGTACCTCTCTCATAAAGCGGATCTTCCATAAAACTTTTCACAACTTCTAACCTGTATCCACTGGGCCTCCCCAGGAATGCTGGGCCCCATGAATTTGTCATGTTTACCCCCCCTTTAGGGCATACCAGGTTGCTATCAGATATGTCCCGGCCCATTCCAAAGATCGGTGTTGGCTGCCAGTCCGGCATTTTTTTAGATCAGACTTAGTCACAAGATCAGGCTGGGAAAACAAATGTCCTCCCCCCTCAAATAAAAGAATCCGAAGGTAGGTAAAAGCTGCACAACAGCAGGAGGCTTAGAGGAATTACTAAAGCATCTGTAAGTTTGACTTTTACTTTAAGGTCTGCAAGCACTTGTTCTGAGGTACACAATGATGCGCAAGTTTTTTTCAACCCGTGGGGGTTTTGTGGAATTATTTGACCCAACCCGACCCCCGAGTAACTTACTGATGAACTCATCATTAACAACATGGAATGCACTTCCATATATTTCCTGGACGGACCTGTCCATAGATGCACTACAGCAATGGTAAACATACGGCCCGTGGGCCAAAACGAGCCGTCCAAAGGTTCTAATTTGTCTCAGAGTATGAATTTGGAAAGTGCAAAAATTATACTAAAGTTATTCAGTCAAAGGTGTCATAGTTGTTTTAGTTCAGGTTCCATATTCAGCTCAATTGTGATGTGAAGTAAAATAATAGCATAATAACCTATAAATAATGACTCCGACGTTAAATCAAAATTTCATTAGAAAAAGTTGGAATCAGATCAGTATCGGTATCGGCAAAACTGATCTCCCAAAAAAATCAGATCATTACTCGCTGTATATGACACTGTGTTGACGAATTCTGTGGGTGTGGCTTCACTTGTTCAAGCTCATGAATATTAATGAGCTCAATCATTGACATGTCACACCTGTGAACTTCTACGCTTATTTCTTTTCTGATTTCAGTACGATAGCAGACAGAGGAGGTAGTGGTTCATTTTTACATTCAATACATATCGCAAACACCTATGGACCAGAGGTGCAAAAAATAAATAAATAAATAAATACAAGTATAAAATACACCTTCAAAAAAATACAAGTAAAAGCTGCTTTGTGTGGCAGGGCACCTTCCACCTGCATTCTATTTTAGAATATTCATTATCACCATCTTCTGATTTAAATCACTGGACGTTTCCATTTATCTTTAGTTGTTAAAAAGAGACTTAACAGCAGCTGTGATAGTAGCTGAATCCTAACTTCTTTAATAAGCGGTGGCTGCAAAGTGCTGTGAAGTGCTGTGAATCCCGGCAGGGAAGCTCATCTTCTTTTACACTTCAAAAACAGGCTCACGACTGATAATGGTGCCTACGAGTAATGAGTTCAGCCTCTTTTCTTTGTGATCAAGAGATAAGTATTTGCATGGAGAAGACGCGTTGAGAGACTGAAACGCCTCGTCAAGTTATTTGTTTAAGTATTTTGGAACGCTAAACCTCAGTTGTAAGGCCAGCTTCTTTTTAAACACTGTGAAATCGCACAGATTGGCTCGGCACCAGGTGGATTTGTGTCGAACTCATTATTCATTAAATGTAATTAGGGTACCATGGAAGTTGCCAAAAGCGGTGGCTGTGTGTGAAATTACTCCCTTGTTTGCTGATTAATTATTCTCTACATGATAAACAGCCAGTTGGGTACTCAGCAGTGAGTACACAATTGAGATGTTGGACTGTTTGGAATCATCATCGTATTTGTCACATTTACAGGTGTGGCCTCACGCAACTAATTCACAAATGTTCCGTCTAACGGGGAAAGCAAATTATAACTTTTCAGATGTTAAAAATATTGTCAGCGTAAGAAGTGAATGAAAAATTTGTAGATTGAGTGTCATTAAATTACTAGAAGGACATTTGGAGAGCGTAAACAGAAGGAATGGAAGCAAAAAAAAAAAGGCAAATCCTGCTGTTTTTTCAACAACAGTTTTCAGATTAAATTGGCAGAGATGTAGCCGATACAAAACAAAAAACTGGGCTTCACTTATTATTCAAGCTGTTTTAGAGTGACAAAAAGTATACGCACAGAGATGAGAGCTAACAGACAGACCATCGTTGGTTTTTTGAGAAGCGCTTTCAGTCTGTAATGACAGAAAACAAGAACAATATTTTGACTTTCGGTTCTTGGCAATCGAAGTTATCTCTCTGCTTTAATGCCAGTCTTTCTCTCATTCCCAGCATTAATAAATCAAACAAACAAACCACAAATTATGACTGCTGTTTTCCTGGTTTGTGTCAGCTGGTGCCACTGGTTTCCATGGCAACAGCCTTGGATTAAACCAGCCTGTTTTATTATTGGTTTTAATGGGATGCTTTGATGGCACTCCTGTCACTGAGAGGCTCATGGATTAAATTAGGTTCGTCGCCATGCTTTGGTAGTCACACTGAATGAAACGCGACAGTTTAGTGCGACTTCCAGGTTTGCTTTTTGTTTTGTTTCTTTCTAGATTTATTCATGATGTGAGACTGAAATGCATAATCTGTAAAATAAAAGTATTTCCTTAAGATACGAGGCGTAAATAAATAAATTCAGCTGAATTAATTCCGTTTTCTGCTCTACTCTTAATATAGAGCTAAATACACCCATCCCTTCCGGCTGTGCCCCATTGCCCCCAAAAAACTGTATTGCAGTCACAGACAAGTAATTTTAGGATCCTGTGTGAATTATTCCATTAATTATGATTATACAATTATAGAAACAACAGCAGAAACAAATGAAACCTTATGGATAAAATGTATGAAACAAGGAATGAAACTATGTTTTTATACCATCAGATGTCAGAACAGGAAAACAAACACAGAATACAGTGTTCTAGCTAGCGCGTAGTGGCATAGCGGCCCGCGATGCTAAAATTTTTGACCCGATATGCTAATTTTCTCCCGATACGCTTATATTCAGTACAGCGTAGTGACATTTTGACTGTAATTGCTTGCCAGCTCAAATGTGAAAAATGTGTTTCACACGCACGCAGGCTGGACACTAAGTAAATCGGCCCCAAAGGCAGAGCCAGAATTATGTGGGCAGAGCCACTAACTGAACGGTATAAAATTTCTACCTACATACAAAAATTCCCCTTCTGTACCCTTAAAATTGACAATTTTTTGCTCAAATTTTAAAAAGGTCCGCCCCCCATACAGTATCAGCCACAGTGACAGACAGACAAGAGCAGGAAACATAAACAACAGCTGCAAAAGTAACGCTGGTAACAGATCCACATATTAACAGTTGTTCACATGAATCTTGCTGAATTAATCCAACACATTAGATGAGTTGTCTTTTTTTTTTTTTTTTTTTTACATCTACACGATTCCTTTTCACACCCATTAAGTATTAAATTTTGACTTCAGATTTCCAGAATTAAAAACATTTTAATGAGCATAATGCCGTTATAAAGTCACACCGTGCAGTTTCAGTGTGGAGGCTGCTTTGAGGTTGTACCAGCCGCACGAGGATTTGATACCGATGCTGAGAGGTACAACAGCTGACACGAAAGCACAGCCTTTGTTTTATCGTTCTAATTGGCCCTTTCAGTCTTCCATCCTTAACTGTGCATCATAACACAGTAGTTAAGTTCAGCGTTTAACAAATGTATTAAACCACCTGTTATGAAAACAAGAAAAGATAAATAACTTCATATTTTATCCAAAACTTGTTTTTAATTAACAATTTCATTCTTATTCATTAATAAACTGATGAATTGGAATAACAAAATAGTCCTTGTTGACAAATAATAACCAAAAATGTCAATATTTAATGGTGTAGATAACAGTTTACATTCTTGCTGTCATTGTTTTAATGTAGTTTTACACAGAAATGAAAGATAAGAAGTGGAATTGAGCAACTTCAGAAAAAAATACTAATTTGCTGAAGCATTTCCCTTAAGTATTAAACTGTAAAAATCTATGAATAGCAGCAATAGTTATATTTTAGCATTAAAGAAAAAAGACCTTACATACACTGGTGGATTAACCATTATAGAAAAATAAAAAAATATTTAGGTAAAACAGAAATACTGTTAAATATGTTAAATATATGTTAATTATGGCAGTAGTGAAAAAAGTGGGGGTGGTAGAATACATTTGTTCAACACTGTACATGTTACTCTATTACGGTATTTCCAGTAATAGACATATTATGCTGTTGCATGAGAAATGTTCTAATACAGTTTTTAAAAAAACTGTTATACTTTTCTCCTTTTGCACATCACAGATAATTTTTCTGATGCCTTTGCCAGTTATTTCTGCTCATCCTCGTCTCCTCTGGGTCCCTTCAGTGCAGTCGACTCCAAATAAAACAGGCTGTGATCTGTTACAACTGTATGATTTTACATTTTCACTTCATACTTGAACTGAAAACTTGGATAAAACATGCCTGTAAAATGTTTTTAGACACACATATATGTAACATAAAACCCAGTTTACAGACCATGTATTATATAGATACAGTATGGGGTTTCATTACTAACATTCTCAATTTAATCTTTAGGGTTAATTTGGTTTGTAACATCATCTAAAATCCTCACAAAATGATTGAGTTTTTTTAATTTTTACTTAATTTTGCACAAAGGCAATCTGTTAATGTTTTTATTTTAACCTTATTTTCTTATCATTTAAACTGTTAAATGCTGTTGTAACTGTTTTCAACATAAATAATTATATAGCGTAAACCTTAAAAATACCACATGATTTCTTCGGCTTTCACTTATCAGAATAATAATAATAATAATCAGAGGAAGAAATATTATTTTGGCATTTAATTAGCCCATTTAGTCAGATAAATACCATGTTTATAATTATAAAATATCAACTCATCAGAAAAAATAAGGTTAGAATGTCTAAATGTGTACAAATAGTCTTGCTTTAAACCTGCTAGTTGTATTTTAAGGGCTTAAATGAATGCGTACATTAAAACAGTTGACAGTGGGCAACATGAAAACACGAAAACCTTGAATTTCTAAAAGGTTTATCTTTGGATCATGTTGTTTACACCCAGGAGCATAGAAAACAGGACTGATTTTGTTCTATCAAGCAAAATGAGATAACACAAGTCGTCTTTGGTGGAGCTGATCATTATTAACGCTCGTTATATCGGTAAGTCTGGTTTTGTCCATGAAACGCCATAGCAACACAGTCAGAACGTCTTAATGAGTCCCTTGTTTGTTTCATCCCTCTGTTTCAAAAAGACCATTTACAGAGACAAGTGGGAACTGGTGGAGAAAATCTAACAGAGCCTTGGTAGAGTTGTGACAGGTCGCAGTGTGCTGGCATTTGCATAGTTTGCCTTGTACTCCGTCCTCCATCTGGATCAGACGACACATCCACAGCCCGAGGTTCACAGTCCTTTCTGTCCCTTTTAACCCATAAACACCCAAACATCCACCGGCAACCAAAGTCATTTACTGATGATGATGAGTTATTTCACATTGCACCTGCCCTCCTTGGCCCCTCTCACGATGAGAGGAGCTCTGGGCACGTCCCACCGGCAGGAGGCCCTGGGGAAGACCCAGGACACGCTGGAGAGACTATTGGTGCTTTTCCACTACATGGGACCAGCTCGTCTCAGCTCGACTCGTTACTCCTACACGGTGCGTTACTTCCGTGTCGTCTGCTCAGACAGTTGCCGAAAACTCGCTTGTTGCGTATTTTCTCGTCTGGATTTTAACGTCCGCCACCAAAGACTGAATCTATGTGACTGTCTATGGTGTAGTTTTGTTCT
Organism: Maxillicosta whitleyi; assembly: GCA_029822895.1. Lineage (NCBI taxonomy): Eukaryota > Metazoa > Chordata > Actinopteri > Perciformes > Neosebastidae > Maxillicosta > Maxillicosta whitleyi. The sequence goes on from JAPSES010000236.1 coordinate 11,001,910, forward strand.
GTCATCATGTGGTTTAATGTTTCGCTATTCACTGTCTACTTCGGCGTCTGAGTTTTGTAAATCGGTCACAGAGAAAACGGTCTGACCAATCAGTGGTCTGCAGTGTCATGACGTCACGTTTTGGTATCCGCTCCAGGATTTTGGAACCTCGACTGAGGCGGTACTAAAAAAAGTAGTATCGGGTCCCAGGTTCCAGGTCCTTTTTCGTAATGGAAAAGCAAAAGAGCCGTGTAGAGTAGAGCCGGTACCATGGAGTGGAAAACCGCATATGTGTCTTGGTTGGCCTGGAAACACCTCGGGATCCCACTGGATAAGCGGGGTAGAGGGAAGTCTGGGACTCCCTGCTCAGGCTGCTGCCCCCGCGATCCGACCCCGGATAAGCGGCAGAAGATGGATGGATGGATGGATACTTTATTATTACACTGCTGTAACTGTAAAATTTCTGAGGGTGGGATAAACTATTCTATTCTATTCTATCCGTAGTTGTGTATTGAATGTGTTTGTCATTGCACATATTTCAGAGCAACGAAAAGACATTCCGGTTATAACTGATCAAGATAAACATTAAAACACAGACAAACATGGGAATACAGATACAGTTGTACTGACAAGTGTACATAACAACGTAAACACAACACACCATATACATAACTAATATAAACGTTGTACATGTGGAAGTGTCGGAGAGTCTTCGGGGCGTTCCTTTGTCTCCAGTGTCTTTCTACTCTATACCTTCTCAAATAGAAATTACTGCCTGTCAATAATCTCATATCATCATATTTCCCAGAATGTTAAACCTTTCCTTCAGTAGTACAGCGAACGCACCGGAGCTCTGAGACTATGCGTGTAAATCTAATGAATAGTACATTTCTGGTGCCGACGGCTGAATTTGCATGTCTTTTGTATCTTCTCTGAGCACAGAATTCATAGTAGAGTACGAGGAGAGCCAGTGGGAACCAGGCAGGTGGAAGCAGCTACAGAAAGTCCCCGGTAACCAGGCAACAGCCGAGCTGGTACTACACGGACACCTTAACTACCAGTTCAGAGTGTACGCTGTTAATAGTGTTGGACCCGGACCCCCCAGTGAGCCCACGGAGAGACACAAGACCCCTCCTGCTGGTGAGACGCACTCACTCTGTCAGCGGTGAAAGAATGTGAAGTCTCAACTCTTCTTGTGGAATGAACATATGGGAGGTGATAAGTGCAGAATCCTAGTGTTTACCCGTGAGATTTCAAACTCGAGGGGTGGGATGATATTTTTTAGGTCCTCCAGTTTAAGTACCAGCACATATCAGCCCTTACACTTGGTTGTTCATGATGCTTTGCAGTCATCATAAAATGTATATTACTGATTTTCACTTTTACTTCAATTACATTTTTACCATTTTCTAATCTTTGGCTAACAATTTTTTTTTATATATATATAAAAGTTATTTTTTTGCATATTAATCTCCCTGAAATGAGTAAAAACTAGCATTACAATATGCTAAAACAGGGTTCTAGCTAGTGCAAAATACCATCATGGCCCGTTACGCTATAATTTTGGGCCACTGCGCTAATTTTCTCCTGCTACATTAAATTTTCAATACAGTAACGGCATTTTGACTGGATTTATTTCAAAGCTACACCATGGTCTGTGACATAGATTCAGTCTTTGGTGGCGGGTGTAGAAATTCAGACGAGAAAACACGCAGTGAGCGAGTTTTTCAACAACTCTGAGCAGATGACATGAAAGTAATGCAATCTTCCGCACCAAAGCTAGTGGCGTAAGACAACTAAGCTATCCAATATATGACTTTTTTTATAATCATTGTTCTAATTCCAATAAAAAGACTTAAAAAAAACAACAACAGAAAAGTCCCTCAATTACATATTAACCCCACATTCTTTGTATATCCTTTATTTTGAAGTTAAAAACAGTGAGATTGTAACAATATTATGATCACAAACTGTCATATATCCATCTCTCCACAGCACCTGACAGAAACCCAGAAAAAATCAAAATTCAAGGCTTTCTCCCTCATCAAATGGAAATAAGCTGGGAGGTAAAAGAAGCCCCCCCTTTTTCATCTTCAGCCACGGCAATAGACTGTCCATGAAATAATCATACTATGCGGCGGTTTTAAAGTTTATTCATGGGTTCACGGTTGTTTTACAGCCTCTGCTGCCTATCGAACACAACGGTCCGGGCCTTGAGTACGAGGTGAAATACAGAAAACTGGGAGTGGAGGACGAGTGGAGGAAGCATCTGGTCAAAAGACAGTCCTTTGTGGTGAGGAACACGTCCACTTTTGTGCCCTACGAGATCAAAATTCAGAGCAGGAACAGTCTCGGCTGGGGACCTGAACCTAAAGTTGTCACAGGTTACTCTGGAGAGGACGGTGAGTTAATAATAGTTTAATTCCTGCCTTGTATGTTCATATGCTTCTGCGTTGTTTTCAGTCTTTTCATTAAAACATACCCTAAAGCTTCATATTTTTCCTTGATCCACTATGAACTTTTCATGTTATCACTTCCCACATGCTCTTCAGTTGTTTTTTGGCATTGTCTGCGGGAAAATGTGTCAGGTTAAGTTCATTCTTTTCTTGTTTTTTTTCCCTTTTACCCACTGTTTTTGACCCTGTGCAGGTGTGCGCTAGTGACTTTACCTCCCCTAAGAAAAAGGGAGAGAAAAAAAAATCACCGTAGCTAAATCCAGCAGGTGGCAGATAACCTTTGTAGAACAGAGTGATGTCAAATTTCCACTTCTGTCTCAGAAGCTGTGGGAGATTTGACAGATCACGACACACTGAGGGCTGCAAGCCCGCTGAGGCGCAGTGGCTGCTTTTCCCTTTAGTGTCTGCTCACACTTTATTCTATTCCACTACCAGTGTAGTAACATGTAGAGTGGGGCATATTTACAGTGTTTTCATTACACGGCTGCTGTTGCATTTTCCTTACTGTTTTGAACGTGCAGCTGAATAGATCTTTTATGCGCTTTTATTCTGAAGGTATTTCCATCAGATGCTCAGTTAAAATGAAAAGAACATGCATTTGGATTAGGGTGCCTCTATGAAACTCAGTACATTTTTGGTATCTGGCACGTTGGTGGATTTTTAGAAGCAATAATGAAAGAGAAATGTAGACATATTTCCCCCCCAGGATGTACCTAATGATGACCTCAGACAAATCCAAAAGAATTATAGATAGTCCTCAGGTTACGTACCTGACTTACATTATTTCATCTTTAGGACGCCAGAGTCTTGTCCACCATTACTGTACGACACCGAAATCATGTCTGCCATTACTGTACGTACTGTATACTGTACATACAGTAAGTGCAGTATCATATTTTTTACTTTATTTATTAATATGAAGTATAATACATGTATTTGGATATTTATTTAGAGATTTAGGGGGTATTTAGGGGTACTAAAGGGTTCCGACTTACGCAGAAATTCAGGTTACGTCGACAGCATAGGAACAGAACTCGTTCGTAACCCGAGGACTACCTGTACACTCTTCCTCTCTGTATACTCTTCTAATAATAAAATATTGGGGCGAAAAAATAGGACCAAAATTGGGACATAAACGTGAAAAGGTGTCAGTGCATTATATTTGGAAAACATGCTTGTAAAATTTCTAGAAATAAAGACACTGTGTTCAATTTGATGACCCTTGTGGTTTTTCATCATCCACTTGAGTTACACGCGGAACCTGCCCATTCAAACACATACAAATTGTGAATGATTTTTCAGCAGTGGTCATTTTTGTGAAACACTGGCTTAAATAATTAGTCCCAAAATGTACCGTTGAGAGAATAAAAAGATTTTTTTTTTAATAGCACATAATTTTCGTGTCCGTTTGATCGTGTTACATGCAGATCTTTGTATTGCAAATAATGTAACACAATATGAAAACGTGTTCCATCTGAAAAATTGTTTCTCTTTTATCTCAGTATTTATTTTTTAAATAGACCCAAAGTGCTTCATACCATTAGTCTCCATCTAGTTGGAATTTTTAGTCTTGTTTCAGAGAAGCACCTATTATCTAATAAAGCTGCTGCACATCAATATTATTATTCCAAAGTGTTGCTGCCTCTGTAGATACCCTTCACCTGTTCCACTGCTTTGTCTCTGTCTGTTTTCATGGCTGTGTGTGAAATGTGTGTTTTTTCCCCCTGCACGTCTTTGTTGCTGACCTTTCTCTGTGGGTTCTTCAGTTCCGACTGCAGCACCACATGATGTAGCAGTGGAGGTGATCAACACCACTGTTCTGCGAGTTAGCTGGACCCCGGTTCCACCTGCCACGGTGCGAGGTCATCTAGGGGGATACGATGTGAGTACGCGCCGCTCTGATGTGCCGTGCACGTCTAATGCCTATTCAGGACAAACTTTTCAAAAGGCACTTCATTTAGCTTTTATTTTACATCATTCCTATGAAGAAGAATAGAAATACAAAAGAATACAAAAGCAGCGTGGAGCAACGTTCGGAGGCATGTAGGCGAGGACAGGCACATACAGCGTTTGTTTCAATATTAGGTCAATTTAAAGCAGTAATATTTTGGGTTGTTAATTATATGTTTTCAAACATTTCCCTGTGGTTTACATAAACTGTAAATGCTATGCTAATGCTAAACAATACTCGGAGAAATGTTTGCCAGAAGTCTTGGCCTTATATGTGCAAATGTCGTGATGTAACTAGTTATAAAATGTAACTAATTAAGCAGGAATTAAAACAGTTTGTAGTAATCCACTAGATTTTTGCCATGAATACAAAAATAGTTTTGCAGTAGCTGGAGGTTTCAACTGTAACTGTATGAACAAATACACAAATAAATGAACCAAAGAACAGGGGACATGGGGGGGGGATTTACTACCATTTATTATATCACCCTCTGTATTTTGCATATTTCACTGTATATACTGTATTTTATTGTATTTCATTTAGATGGTCATGAAAAGTCAGAGTAAAAAGGTTATTACATCAAAACAGAGACAAGGTTACTAAATTGTATGAACAGTCCCATTCACCCCTTACCCCTCCCCCTTGGCCTTTGCACTTGACGCTACCCTTTCAAATGAAGCTGCAAGGGTAAGGGGATGAAACATTCTCCTATAAAATGGGTCAACTCTTTGCGACCCGTTACATCATCGGCGGTCATCGATGCTGCTGTTGTTTCCTACAG
>JAPSES010000236.1:11021848-11045238 GCA_029822895.1 Maxillicosta whitleyi
GCCGCCACCCTGACCACCACCCCCCCCCCCCCCGGCTTGGACACCCGTGCATGGCAGAATCTCTCATGAATCTCCGAGTCCTTAACCCTGAACGCACCCCCCCATGGCGCCTGCAGCTGAGTGAAACCCTGCGTTTTGTTTCTAGTTCCCCCTGCATGCCGCTGTAATTTGCCTGGTACTTCTGATTACACGGCCTGTCAAACTAGACAAGTGGGAATCAGCTGGCTTTGTTCCACTGCTCCACACCCCTCACCTGAGCAGACCCTTGGCTCTTCCCCAGCTCCTTTGTGCCGCCTTGTACCGCGGCCAAATTCAGTCTCACAATGGCTGCTACCTGCAAAAGCGTTTCCTCACTCGCTTTCTTTTCCTCTCAACTCGCTTTCTCCCCGACACTCTCTGCCTCTTTGCCTGCAGTAGCTTTTGACATGAAGCTCTGAATATTTCATCAGCTCCTTTGGATCCCCCTTTTGCCAATCCAGCTCTTTTCAAGAAACCCCTCTTTTGTCTCTCTCTGTCTCTAAAGCAAATGGTATTTTTTTTTTTTTTTTTTAAAAAAAGCATATTTACACAAAGAACTGATGTGTTACATTTTGTGCAGACAGCTAGAAGAGAGGCGTTCGCTGTCCGCGTACACACATTTAACTGTTCCGCAAAAGTTTTTAGTTGTAACTTTCAGATTCTAATAAATACTGAAGCGTAATAAAAAAGAAAACTCTGTACATTTACAGTGTGAATGGAAAAGCTTGTGTTTGCTTTAGTTTTCGTGCCACATTAAACTAACAATATGTAACGTTTGACTTCTTTCTCTTTGTTAATAGAACATAGTAAAAGAGAATAATTAACAATATCATCTTTATCATTATCCAGTCTAGTTATCTTTAGAAATGAGCGGTACGTCGTTTCATTTTTTTTTTCTATTTCATGTAAAAATAGAATTCACTGATTTGCAGATCTCATAGACGCAGATGTATTTTATTCACCCAAGAATATAGAAAACATATCAAATGTTTACACTGAGAAAATTGGTCATTTTAAGCAAAATATGAGGTCATTTTTAATATAATGGAAGCATCATATCTCCAAAAAAAAGATGATACTGGTCTATGTTTCCATCTGTGAAGCGTCCCCCTTTTTTAAAAAATTATTATTATTATTATTATTATTACTACTACAACAGTCTGGAGGCATTTGGGACTGACAGGACCCCCAGTGCCATCAAACACAAGAGCAGATAAAACCCAGATGGTGCCTCTTATGTTAAGTCTTGAAAATGCAGCATTCGTGGTTGGAATGAATGAATGAGTCGAATTTTCTCATTCACGTTTTAAATGGACATATATGCTGTCTTGGAAAAGTAACTATAACTAAAAGTAACTAAAAGCTTATTTATGCTGTCCCTGCAGTTTTATTGTAAGACTGTGTCACATACATGTTTCATTATATGTACAATATAAACATGTACATACTATATTTAATACAATAATTCAAGTATCCACAATGGTCCGGATTAACACTAACAACAAAAAAAACAACAAACAACAACAAAAAAGACAAAAACATTCTAATTAATCTGACCTCAGAACAGTTTTGTAGTCCATTTTAACCCATAAAGACCCAGTGTGACTTTTGCGGCAGTTCCCAAATGAATTTTTATCTCTGTTTAAGTGATTTATCACCATTTATTATAATATTTTCCACTGATTTAAGCATTTTTGCCAGTGAAGATAATCTATTTTGCTATATTTAATCCACTGATCATGTAGATGTTCATTAAAACTCACAGTAAAAGAAAAAAATGAAGGAAAAAGTGACCTTTTCAGTAAAATCTATCTTTAATTGAACATAAACCCAGTGTGTCCATCCACTGTTATTGATCCAACTCCATGGGTTTTACTTGTAAATCAATGTTGTAGAAGATGATGGTGTTACGGAGCCTCTGAACGCCCATAAAAAGATGATAAACCGCATTTTATACTAATTATTTACATGTTTTAATAGGATTAGTGGATAAACTGGTATTAAAGGGCTCCTATTTTGATAACTATGGAGGCTATGAACGTCTAAATGGTTCATATCTGGTGACCATGAAAAGATGAAAAACTGCATTTTACACTAATTATTTACACGTAATGACAGGATTAATGGATGAACAGTTTAGATCAGTAGATGCTTTTGGTCGACAGTGGATGTTTGGGTCGTTATGGGTTAAATCAGGCTCGGTTCAGAGGAGACAACATGTTTACATCTGTCTTCTTTGTATGATACGGCTTTAATTAACATGCATTTACTGAAGACATAAACACTGGGTTCTAGACGCGTTCCTGAACCCATGCAGAGTTAGAGGATAATGCCAGGGTTTAATGCAAAATCCAATATTGATTTTCAGCCTCCGTTTGCAAGATTTCTTTCAGATTCTCCAAAACCTTTGTGGTTAACGTCATGGCCTGCAGATGAAGAGCTACTCAAAGTCCTCGCAATTTTACTTTGAGGAAGATTATTCTGAAATTGTCCCCCCCCCCGTTTGTAGACCGTGGTACTAAAAGTACTGAAGTCAACTTGAATTATCCAAAAATGTGACTTCAGTACTTTTAGCACCAGGGTCTTCATTTGTAGACTCCGTTTTTGCAGATTAGTGAAACTCTGCATCTCCAACATCCTCTTTTCAAACCTAATCACAGATCTGTTGAAATTACATGGATTAGCTGTACAAATTGTGGGCCCCTGTTCGGAAATGTTTGACAAATGTTACTATCATCAAATACAAGAATCCTTATTTTATTACATTTTTAAAACAGATTCTCAGTTTAGACATCTGACATGCTTTCTGTGCTTTATTATGAATAAATATAGGCTTCTGGGATTCGCAAGTCAATGCATTCTCTTTTTATTTATATTTCAACACAGCATCTGAACTTTTTGGAGCTGTGTTTATATCCCTGTAAAGCCTGAACCTTTAAATCATTGACAGAAAATTCCACTTCTTTAAAACTGGAGCCTTTATCGGTCCTTCTGAACACCCAAAACATTTTCCATGGGTGAGTTTCAATTTTGTATCATATTTGATACATCAGGTCTCAATACTCAAATATTATTTTTGAACAAACATGTCTAACAAATTGATAATTCCTTTATCGCTGAAAAGACCTGAGGTGAATGAATTTCCCCCTGGTGGAATATCTGTGTAGTGCATGTATCTAATTGTATACATTAGGTTTTTTGAGGAAAAAAATATTACACTGATCATATAAAGGGCTTCAAACCTCATGTATAAAATATGATACATTTGGTGTTACAGGATTAAAGAATATTTATGTTGAGGAATACATGTTCTTTTTGTCCAGGGGTTAATTATAATTTAAGGGTATGAATATTTCCACAGCATCATCATATTTAAGCTGCGTTAAAATTTAGTTATGCATTGATTTTTATACATATAGCTTTGACTGAGATGGCTGGAAAGTCGGGTACTGTTTGGTGATATAGGGTTAAAAAAAAACTGTTTTCGCTTTCATTTTTACTCATGTGTTCAAAACATTTACAAATAATTGCAGACGGGCAACTTTAATTGCGCTTTCTGCTGATATAAATGATGAAGTGTTGCGTGCGCTGTGTTTTTTTTTTTTTTTTTTAAAGACGCCCTCGAAAATGAGATGCTTCATCTCAAGCGGCCGTCCTTTCACAAACATTCACTCAGTACAAGTAAATGTGTAATTACATTTCTACATAAGAGTGCTGCGTCCATAACAGCGGTGCTGAAATAGCTCTCCTGCCCCCCTACAGTGAAGGAGAAGGAGGACCTCCACCCTGACGTGGAGTCACCAGGAATGAATGATGATACCTTCTGTGAATACAGGTGAGTTGCTCTGCGGAGAAACGCTGCAGTGCCAAAGTGCTCTGAGCAAATGACATTTTTTGTCTCCTTGAAACGCATTGTGTTGTAGCAGTATCTATCAGCCATATGTTAAAGATTTTCTAGCCAGGAAACTCATTCATCATATGTCACTGTAATTTTTTTATTTTTATTTTTTTGTCTGTGTATCTTTTTCAATCCTAAAAGCAAACCTTACAACAATGAGCTGCACCAGAATCAGCGTAGGAGTCAGTGTTCTCTACATTAAATGGGCTATAGGTAATCCTGGAGTGTAGTTAGACTTGTAGCTAACTGTGAGTTTTTCTCCCTCTGTTGTTGTTTTTTAAAGTGATGCTTTTACTTTGTTCTTAGAGTGTGATTGTGTGCGCTCAGCAGAATGTGTGAGTCAGCTTCTTCCTGGAGTTTGTCAGTAGGCAGATATGTGTGTTAGCACATGCGTGTCCCTTTGTGATCCTGCATATTTGCACACTTCCCTCTTCCCGCTCTGTGCAACTACGTCTTTACGTCGTTTTATTACATGTTTACATTCCTGCATACTAATAATATCTGCATGCGTGTTGTGTTTGTGTGTGAATGCAAAATAAAGGACCCTCCCCCTTACCCCTGCCCTTTGGCCCTTGCACTGGACACTACCCCTTGAAACGGAGTTATAAGGGGGTAGGGCTTGGAACATTCCCTTATGAAATGGGACAACCCTTCAGCAGTCATCAATGCCGCTATAAACAGATGCCGCCGCTTTGTTTATGAAAGTATTCCCCACGCCGTCACTGTTCCAAGGGCTTTGGTGTTTTTACGGCAGAAATATGATCTATAACATATTGAAACACCATTAAATCAAATGATTACGTTTTTTACGAAGCAGTTCGATGTGCATTTGTGTGTTTCTTTCATCACACTGCTGCACTTTTTGGCTGCGTTTACCTGCATCTTACCAATTATTCAAATAGAATTATGGGTAATATCTCAGACCTCACCATTCATAGTGTGGTCCTGAAAAAAGCCCTGCTCCTTAGCCCTTCCCCTCCATTGCACTACCCCTGCACGTGTATGCACAAAATGGAGGGGAAGTGGTAAAGGGGAGGGACCAAGGGGTGAAATAGGACTGGGTCGAGATTTGCTGTTTTGTTTTTTTTTATTTTGGGAAAATACTTTACATCAGAAAATATATGCAATAAATCTCATATTGTCTGAAGCATACGAGTAAAGACATGCTAATGCTAAGGGAGGTCACACTAAATACGATCACTTAGATTAAAAACACTCTCTATAAACCACATACTTTTGTTTTTCCTGATGTATATACTCCCATTACCACTCAGTATAAGGTGTTTTCCACTGCTTCCATAATTTAACTGTATTTTTATTTACCAAAATATCTTGTGTTGTTGTGTTCCTGTAATGGTTAATCCACCAGTATACAAGACTTTTTTTTTTTTTTATCAAAACCATATCTTTAATGCTAAAATATAACTATTGTTGCTATCCATAAATGTTCATCCATAAATGCAGACGCACATTACTATTTTTTATGAAGTTGCACAATTCCAATTATCTTTCATACCTGTGTAAAACTACATAAAACAATGGCAGCAAAAATGTAAACTGTTATCTGCACCAAAGGTGGATACACTAAATTGGACATTTTTGGTCATTATTTGTCAACAAGGACTATTTTTTTTTCCCAATTGGTCATTTTCTTAATGAATGATAATGAAACTATTAATTTGAAACAAGTTTTTGATAAACTATGATGTTATTTGTGTTTCATGTCATGGTGATCTAATACATTTGTTAAACATCATATATCAAACAATTAATACAGAGACTGAGAAATGCAAATATGTAGTCATTAGAACTTGACTAAACCACCAAACCTAGTGTTGGACTAGTACTTTTACACAGTACTGTATAATATGTGCATCGTAAACATTGGCCTCATTGAAATCCCAGTCACTACTAACATTCTCTGCAGCCGGAATCTTGCTTACAACATTGAAATTTCACCAAAACACACAGTCGGACTCCAGTATGTGTGGTATTTTTTTGGTATTTGGCTGAGTTGTGGGTTTCCTGCTGCTGCCAAATTGCAGAGGAGGCAATTTAGTATTTACTGCTCACAGGGGTAAATATAAGGTTTAACTAATGCATCGTTATTTCGTACCCAGAAATCAAGAGAACGGCCTGTCAAATTTTTAATTTTTTTTTTTTTTGGAGAATATTTTGGTGAAAACTTCTGCTGCTGCTGCTGAGTGTTGTGGATTATCCAGTGGCATAACGTAGATACTAATACACATAAGAGAGTTTTTGTTGTTTTCTAATTTGGGTGAATCAACTCTGTTACATAAGCTCTCAAATGAATTCCAATGATTACACATGCATGGAAATTTCTGATGAAAATGTCTTATGTTTAATGTAACAGGCGTGAACTAAGCATCGCAAATAGGTGGAAAATATGAGTCTGTAAGCCTGAAGCAGACAGCTGTTGTACTTTATAATAGCTGTTGAATTCCTATTGTTTGCATTGTTTAGCTGCTACGGTAACAGTTTAGGGAAATCGACTGAAACCTATTTTGCTTGACAGCACTGCAGCAACTGTGTGACAATGGGGTGTGTGTTTGTGCACAAGCAACAGAAATCACCTAAAATAGCCTCTTCTGTCTGCTTTGATTCTGCTCGTCATCATATTATCCAGGACGTGATTACTCACAATTGTGTGCTTACTGCCAATTCTGTTCCTGCGACTGTTGCCAAGACTGTAATTTGGTTAAACAAGAAAAATACATAGTCTACGATACAGTTTACAGGTCTTATAGGTTACGGTTGGATTCTAGATCCATGTCAGACTCAGGTTTTTAGACGCATTTGTTGGTTTTGTGTTTCTCCTGTAACGGGGTTTCTGCAGGAATCAGCGTAACAAAGAAAACGCATTATGTAAAGATATGCTTTTATGTCAAATACTTGAGTGCAGGTTTAATTTATGACAATTTTGATTTTTGTATGCCTAATATCTGGAACCGATATTCACTCTTATAGTCTTTGAAAAGATTTGTGACACATCTTTGTGTTATTTACGCAATAAATTATATTGAATTTGATCTTTTTTGTGTGTGTATTTTGGCTTTTTGTGTTGATATAGTTGGTTAAAGTGAAAAAAATAAGAGGCAGATGCGATATATGAAAAAAAAAGTATAGGAAACATTTCTTAATACAGGTAGTCCTCGGGTTACGACATACCCGACTTACATTATTTTGACTTTACGACGCCACTATTACTGTACATACGAACGTACGTACTGTATACTGTACATACATTAAGTACAGTATCTTATTTTTTACTTTATTTTATTAATATGAAGTATAATACATGTATTTGGGTAGATACTTAGAGATTTAAGGGGTATTTAGGGGTACTAAAGGGTTAATTCCGACTTACGTGGAAATTCAGGTTATGTCGACAGCGTAGGAATGTCAGTCGTTCGTAACCCGAGGACTACCTGTATATTATATAAAGGGAAAAAAAATCAAAAATACTCAAAAACAACCAAAATAGGCTCAACCCTCTAAGAGTTAAACAAATTGTCCGACTGCAGATACAGTTTTCTAGGTTCTGAATACTTCCTCTAATCATTTCTGCTGAAACGTACTTATTTTCCCATTTTCCGACATTCGTTAATATTCCGTCCGCAGCATGAACCCGCTCACAGCACGTTGCATTCCAAACATCCACTGTTGCGACTTCATGTATCGGCTATAAACAATAGCCAATTAAAGGTTCCGGCCTGTCAATCATCACACTATACTTCAGATCAAAATTATTAAATGTTTAAATAATCAAAATAAATCATGAATAACAATGCTTGTTTTTCCATCAAGTGTATTGAATGTTTTAATGCCTCCGGACATCAAATTTAATACATTTTAATGCCATTCAAGGTCTTAATTTTCACACTTTTAATGCTTTATAATGACCTGCAGAAACCCTGTATAACAACAAATTGACAAATGAGCATAAACAGGATGACCCACCGAATATTAAAAACCCAAATCTGTGTTCCTGTAGCTCGTCTCATCTCTTTGTTTTGCTTCTTAATCTGGCAGCTTTAATGCTTCGGTTTACTAGCCTCTCGTAGTGTAACATGTGGATGCAGCAGGCAGTTGTCTTCGGTGCTAAACCTCTGAAACTGCTGGAGGATGGATGTGTTAATACTGCAGGCAAAGGCATGCTAACAAGTTCATTACATCATCGTGTTCACAGCTTGTTTCTGCTGCCCCCAAAGTAGGAAAAAAAAACAAAAACCTGTTACTGCAGGTATAAGCAGGGTTTTATATGAGGTTCATGTAGGGAGAGGAGCCGTGAAGGTGTTGTGCTTTCATTTACCGATACACACTCTTAGCATTTTGTGTCAATTTGCAAAAAAAAAAAGGTAACACTTTAACTTCCATATAATCGCAGCTGTCTTATTAGCATGAATGGTACCGATTTTAAAGCATTTAATTCTATAACTGCTAGACCCTTAGCCAACAGTTTCCCTCAATAACCTTCTAATTACTGCTAAGTGACAGAAAGTACGGACGTTGTTGTACTTAAATAAATCAATCGCCCTCATTAGCTCTTAAAAAGTGAAAATTAAAAAGTCTCAAGTGTTAACAGCGAATTAGTAAGTCAAGTCAAGTATCAGTGGTTGCTTTTCCATTGGACGTCTGCGCAAAATTTTACCGATATTCACTAAATGTCGAAAAAACAGAAGTACGTAATGTCTGTTTTTCCATTAAATCACAAATGTGATAATTTGTTTATTTTATATTCTCTATCCCATACTAAATTAAAAAATTATTCCGTTTCTTCACTTCGCTTTCTTCTTCGGTTGTTGTAACGTCCATCAACATTGGTTTTCATGTGACTCTAGTTGCAGAAAAAGGTCTTTTCATTGCAGCTTATATATATTAAAAAAAAAAAAAAAACACCCCTTTTTTGGCCAAATTGTCATTTTTTCATTAGGTAAATTTTTAAACGCAAGTTATATTCACGCAATTGAGGGTCAATGGAAAAGCGACTAGTCATAGCTAATTCACAAATGTTTCATAGTTATTTGCCATCAATTATTGCTTTTACAATTTAATTAGTAATTGATAATTTAACGCCGATGTGCTTCCAACATTTATGCTAATAAGCAACTAGTTAAGAATTTGTGCATCTTAGTCTGACTCACTACTCCCTCTAGTGGCCACATAAATCCCTCAGCCTGTTACTGTAAATACATTCAGTTCTATAATATATAACCCTTTAACCTACTGTAAACACTATAATGAGAATTTTTGGTGTTTCTGTAATATTTAACAGTAAAAAAAAAAACTACATATAACCAGTAAAAACTGCTTTGAGCTCCTTTTAATTAAGAACTCACAATAAATATTACATGAATTACGTGGTGAAATCTGCTGTATATGTATATATTGATGTGTAATTATGCATGACATTGACATTGCCAGACTAACATATGTCACATGTGCTGTTTTTTCCTCCATGTTTATTTCATGCCTGGTACTTCACCGTGCAGGGGGAATCATTGCAATATGAATGTGTGATCGAGAGCAGATGGTTGGCTGCATCTATCTGTTTAAAATGCTTCTCATGGTCGCTTCATGAGCCCGCTCCGACCACTGTCCCCCCAGAGTGCCCTAAGCCTTACTATGATGTTGTTTTCCTGGTTTTAGTGCTGGATTCAGGGCTCTCTTGTGCCCTTTGAATCTCTGAAGGAAATAGACCACCCAGTGTTATGCTGCGCGTCTGGGGAACTGACAAGTGGTAATTATGCTTCAGACAATTTCCCTTCGGAGACGGACCGGTTCTGATTTGTCCCTCTGTCCGCTGCAAAAACAGCAGGTGTCAAAGCTACAGTAGGCTGTTAGTGTGCTAGTAGTGGGATGCAATGTTTTTCGCGCCTTTCTTTCTTTCATTTTATTTCTTGGCTCTTGTTTGTTTTTACTCAATCTCCTTTTTTCAAATCGTGCTCTCATCTCTTTCCATTTTTTACGCACAATTTGGAATTTGGCAGCGGACGTGTGTAAGTTTACTACAGAATAAATAAAACTCCAGGTGCAAAAGAATCAGGGGAAAATCTGCCTTAAGCTCCACTAACCCCCCCCCACCACCACCCCCATATACCCAAACCCAAGTCAGTGCGGGTCAATGGGAAGACAAATTTAATTACCTTCTGTCCAGTGATGCGCCTCCATCTCTCACCTGTTTGTGAGGGAGGTGAAGCCTTTTCACGGCAACAGCTGTGACTGAACTGGATCCAGACCAAGGTTCTGAATGAGCCGGGGCTCAAAAGCACTCAGCCCCATTTTATCACTGTATTCAAAGTCACTGTGGGCGGGCTGCTCGTCTGTGGCATTCCACTGCTCTTAGATAACAGCCACTTATCTTGGGCGCTCTAGAGTCGTCAGAGAAAGAGGGTTTGATAAGGGTTGAAATGCAGACCCTATGTGGCTTGCATGGTAAACGGCCTCGTGCAATAGGATAGATAAGGTTGGTTATTAAAAACCCATATGAAGGAGAGCTGATGTGCAATCTTAGCTAGAACCACGTCGCGGTTTTAAAGCCTCCGCTCAAAATGTCAGACTTGTATTGGACATAGGTGTCAACTACAGTAGGCCACGAACGGCACTATCGCACAGCGGCCACCTGAGTGTCTTTCCCGACGCTCTGTGTTATGAATACTAAACCCGCTGTTACCTAACACGGCCGGTTTAGAGAATTAGAAAAAGAGGACAGGGACGAAAAATATCCTTGGTGTTTTGAGGTGACCCCACGTCTTGTAGTGAGACACCTGCGAGTTGGCCAGTTGCCCGGCTTTAAATTGGCATCTAATCTCCTCAGCCCGCGTGTGGGCCCCTCGGGAATACCAGGAATGACAGGCTGTTTGTCTGGGATTGCATGTGCCCCACCTCTTACCCCCCCACCACCATCCCCTTCTCCCTTTCTCAATCTCAGCCACACAAACACACACATACGCCTCCCACCCGTCTTCTCTTCTCACTGTTTGGAATGAGCTGCACTCTGGCAATTTCCATCGCTGGCTCTAAAGAGATTTGAAATTGCCTTTGGTCCTGAAGCCTTGGCAATTAGCAATTAGTGAAGTGATTGTAGCAAGCCCTTCCCGCCTCCCTTGTGCTCCCTTTCCTGCTGTGCAGCCGCTGCATCCACCCCTGCTTACCGCCTGTAGTGATGTATTGAAACCATAAGACGACGCTTTGTGAGTGGGAGCATGTGTGTCTGTTAGTGCAGTGGAGCATTTAATAGTCTGTATGTACTGTCCATGCCTCTGCACAGCTATGGAAGGCTCCGTCAGACGGTGAGTAGGGTCGGATATTGACACTGTTGCCAATTGGACGCTTGTTCCTGTGCAACCGATGTCTAGAAATGCGCATTTCAGTAGCACTTATTTTACCGAGCTGCTGATTGAACCCCCCCGGCGCTTAAAGGCATCACAGGCCTTCTCCTCTTTCCTCTTAACGTTCCAGTCTCTCAGGCAGCAGATAACATACGGTTTTCAACGTTTAACAAGGTTAAAATACCAAAAAGAGCTTAAAAAGTGCAAAGAAAACCAGCTCCTAATACAGTAGTCGCTGTTAAACCCGAAACTACAAACGATAATTAATCCATTACATGAACACGTTATGTGCTTTTACATTTTATTCATATATTGGTTTAAGTAATGCTGTAAACCAGGGGTGATGAGCTTAAGTGAAGTGGGTCCAACCAGTGAAATAATAACATAATAATATAGAAATAATGTCAATTCCAAACATTTCTTCTATGTTTCAGAGTGAAAAAAGTGAAATTATGTGATGAAAATGTGTATCTCTACCAACTATCATTTGAAACGATGTGAATAACATGAACAAAACTGAAATGTATTAAGAAAACTAAGGGTAATTTTAACAATATTATGTCACAGTTTATCATTTACACATGGAAATTACAACTTACAGATCATAGTGGATCAAAACATTTAATAACAGGCAGAATATTAATAAATTTACACTTCAGATATTTCAAAATGTTCATATTTGTTCAGGTTATTTGTATTTTTGTGAAATGATAGTTTGTTTTAGAGTAAATACAGTAAAATGACGTGAAAATTTACACATTTACAAAAAGAAACATTTGGAGTTGTGAGTATTTATGGGTTATTGTTATAGTATTTTACTGATCGGACCCACTTTAGATTGAATTGGTCTTTATGTGGAACTTAAACTAAAATGATTAATATCTTCAGTATAATTTTTTCATTTCATAAATTCATCCCACTGGTCAAACTGGACCTTTTGATGGGTCAGATTTGGCCCCTGGACCGCATGTGTGAGACCTTAGAAAAAGTTTTTAAAAATCCATTTAATCATCATTTTTACTGAGTAGTTTTTATTATTTTTCTGGACCAATATGATGCAAATTATTAGTCACTATGGAGATTTACATTTACTTTTGCATAATTCCACCTCAAATCACCAGATTTCAGAATTTTTTTTCCCTGACTGACCACCTCTGATTGGTTTCACGCTTTATGGAAATTATGTTATTAGGCTTAGTAAGCACCATACAAAATTTCAGCCTTATTTATTCATGACTTGTTGAGATATCGAGGCTTTGCAAATGGGGCGTGATGCTGACTTTGACTGAAAAAAAAAAAAAGAGCCGTACAGAAAAAGATGGAAAATTCAATAAGTCATTATTTTTGGAGGGTTGGGGGCCAGATTTGGCCCCCGGGCCGCATGTTTGACCCCCCTGATCTGAAAGGTATTAAATATATTCTCATTTATGATGCATTAAAAATGAAAAAAAAACTGGTATTGCTCAACTCTGTCAACGCCAACCATAAAAACAATTATATGGAAAGAGCTTAATTGCATTAATATTAATTAATACTAATACTGCATTAATATATGAACAAAATATCAAGTTACTTTAACCAAACAATGCAAATTTAAGAATCCAATCAATAAATCAGTGTTTGCTAGAAAAATACAGAGGCACTGTACTGTAAATACACCTTAAATCTGTATTCATGTATGAAGTAATATTTGTATTTTATGTAAAAAAAAAAAAAAAAAAAAAGTTAAATCTATGCGTTTAATCAATGTATTGATTTGCTTTCCAACGTGTCACATCAGTTTATACATCAACAGGCATCAATAATCCAGTGTTTTCACTTGAGCCCGAGCCATTCGCAGTAAAAAACGGAACCCTTCATAAGAACTTTTAGGATAAAAAAAAAAAAAAAACGCTGCCGAAATACCTGTAAGCTGTCTGTCAAGTTTAATAAAGTACAACTTAATAACTTTTGATATTTATTGCCCATTTTCCCATTGAACTGGAGGGATTAGAAATAAATAAATGCTTTTCTATCTCCAGTGTTGAGGCTATTACTTATGTGCGTAACCAATCAAATAGTGCTGTGAGCAGGAGTCGTTCAAGGCCACAGAACAGTGACACCAGTCAGAAAGATGAGGCTGCGTCTGAGCCCAACAGTGTCTGCAGCTTTGATGAAGATGAATTTATAACTTTTTAACATATTTAAGGCGTCCTCCATTCACATAAATATCAGCCCAAACAGTCTGAACCATATTAAAATCCACTAATACAGGTAGTCCTCGGGTTACGACGTACCCGACTTTCGTTATTTCGCCTGCCATTACTGTACCTACGTACTGTCTGTACTGTATACTGTACAGACATACTCCTTTTCACTTCCAGAACAGGTTATTGCACGGTTCCAGGCAGAGGATGCCGATATGGAACGTTTTTCTAAAGCTTCAAGGACAGTGATGGACAGTGTTTGGTGTTAATGTGAGATCTGGGAGGAAAAGAGGAAGATTTCCTTCCAGTTGGACATCTGCAAATACTTCTATAGAAGTATAATACATGTATTTGGATAGTTATTTAGAGATTTAGTGGGGTATATAGGGTTACTAAAGGGTTAATTCCGACTTACGCGGAAATTCGGGTTACGTCGTTCATAACCCGAGGACTACCTGTATTACGTTTCCATTTGTCCAGTGTTTGTGCTACTGACGTTAGCGTCTTGTGTTAGCGTCGGCACCGAACCACTTTAGGATTTAAGCGCATAATAGAACCACGTAAAATTAGTTTATTGCATCAAGGCTTTTTGACTTTGTCTGACCTTGATCTGCTGCAGATCACGAACCGAATTCCACACCTGGATTCCAAGTTTCAGCTGCAGCTTCGTCGTAAAAAGCTTTTTTGTTTTAATGTTGTTTGGCTCTGTCTTTATACTATTGTTGTGTTGCGGCGTTTGCGTTGCGGCGTTTGCGTTGCGGCGTTTGCGTTGCAATGTGGTACCGTAGTTTGAAAATTGGGCCTTGAGGATGATAGACACAGCGTAGTAATATATCCAACCACTAGGTGTCACAATTTAGTCTCATCAATACTATTTTAGTGACTTGACAATGCATCACTACTTTGTTTGTTTCTGTTTTTTTCGCTCAGATGGATTTTAAAATTTTTTTCCTGGAACGTTGGCAAGGTAGTGGGACGGGAAAGTGCTGCGGGAAACACTAACTTGGGATACAGTGTTTTTTTTTTGTTTGTTTGTTTTTTTTCTCCATACTACTTAGAGAAAACCCAAACAATATCCAACCCTGCTTGTGAATGTGTGTTGCATTTGTTATAAATGATATTATGCGTGCACTTATGTTCCAAAGGCCGTCTCTTTAGTGCCCTATGTGTCGCTTGTGAACATCTGCCTTATGAGCTGTCCGATGTGTTTGTTTATGCGCTGCACCGCTGACCCCGGCCATCCTTCTCTGTTGTTGACGGCAGTGACAGCGAGGAGAAGCCACTGAAGGGCAGTAGCTCGTGCTCGCTGACTGGGAATGACGCAATCGGGGACAGTGTCAGCAGAGACAGCCTGGTGGACTACGCCGACGGCGGAGGAGAATTCAGCGAGGACGGATCATTTATCGGAGAATATTCCGGGCCTAAGCATCGAGGCTCCGTTAGCGAGCCCAGTGGACCCGGCCCAGTCACCGCATAAAGCCGGGCTTCTGCTGAAACGGTCGACTTCAAATCCTTTTTTTCCAGATACTTTAAAAATTCCGCCTCCCTGGCATTAAATATACCCCGAACAGACAAGTAAAAATGGCTTGAATGAGCAGAAGATTTTACAGGAGGAAGTGGTTTTTTGCCAAGAGGCTGGAAAGAGAAGAATACAGAATAAAAAACCATGTGTGTGTACATACTGTAAGAGAAGGAACTGTATCATCTGTGTGTTTTTATGATGTTAATAATAGTGAAAAATCAGACGAAATATTCTGTGACGTACATGTAAATGAGATTCATTAACCCTTAAAGACCTGCACTTTTTTTTTTCTGCGGTGCCTTTCAAATATTTGCTCTAAATCTAACCGTTCCTAAGTGATTTATTGCAGTTCATTATTACATATTCTGCATTTTTCAGTGAAAACCGGCTGTTTTTTTCATACAGTTGCGGAAAAAATTATTAGACCACTCCTTGTTTTCTTCAGTTTCTTGTTCATTTTAACGCCTGGTACAAAAAAAAAAAACGTGCATTTGTTTTGACAAATATAATAATAGCAATAAAAATAATTCATATTAGTTTAATTTCAGAGCTGATATCTATGCATTTTCCATGTTTTCGTGATAATAAAGAAAATCACTTCAGGTCTTACGTCAATATCTATGTCATTGTACTGATAAAAAACAGTGCTTTTATTCATTCCATGGTTTCTTTTGTGTCTGTTTTAGTCACATGAGTTTTTGATGACTTTTGATGGTCTAATAATTTTTCTCGCTGCTGTATTTCATGTAACAATCATTTAAATCAGGGGTGTCTGACTCATTTTAGTTCAGGGGTCACGTTAAATACAATACTATCTGAAGTGGGCCGGACCAGTAAATTAGACATAATATATAAAACATGTCAACTTCAAACTTTTCACTATGTTTTAGTGAAAAAAGTTACATTTGCATCAAGAAAATGTTTCCATCTACAAACTACCCTTCTAAAAAATTTTTAATAACATGAGCAAACTGAAATATACAAAGACAAATAAGTGCAATTTGAACAAAATTACGCCTCAGCTTCTGATTCATACATAACATACAGATCACATTGGACCTAAACATACACAAAACATTAAGTAACTACTATTATATAATATTATTTAAAAAATTGCACTTACTTCTCATAAGATATTTCATGTTGTTCATTTGTTCATTTTTGTGAAAATACAGATTGTAAACGTAAACCTTTAACTGTATTTGTCACTATTTACAGATTATTATGATCGTATTTTACCGATCTGACCCACTTGAGATTGAAATTGGATAAAAACTGGAATTCTGACTGTTTTAAATATTTTTGTCACATTATTATTCAGAGAAAAAAGTCAGAATTCTATTTTTATCTCATAATAATAACAAAAATATATATATTGGATCTTAATTATTTTTTCCCCCAGTGCACATTTATTTTTATGACAAAATTTCAGGTTGTTCAGGTTATCCACACTTTTTGGGAAAGGATCATCTGTAAATACAAACATTTTTATCATTTAATTTTACTTTTTTTGCTCTAATACGATGAAACTCATTATTTATAGCGTGTTGTGTTATTATTTGAGCTCAAATCAGTCTGTATGCGGCCCCTGAACTGGACTAATTTTGACTCCATTGATCTACAACCACTGTATTTGTTCAAACTACGTGAGTTTTGTTAGTGAATCATTGTTGAATTGAATGAAAGTGACGGCGCTTTTGAGCGTCCAAATGGATTATTTGTGATAAAAAAACATATTTTTACTTGAATTCGTAGAATTAGTGGTTAAGTAGTTATTAAACATTTTAGAACAGTAGGTATTTTTTTGTCTCCAGTATTTGTTTAGGTCTTTGAGGGTTAATGTAAATAAAATATATATCCTGAATGATGTATTTTCTACACGGTGAATGTAATCCATAGAGTAAAGCAAACATGCATATCCATCTACAATACGTTTCATTTCATTTCACATACATACACTGATGACCGCCTCACCTTTGTGTCCAATAATGTATATTCTGTAAATACTGGAGCAAAGATGCTGTTTTTAGTATGGAGAGTGTTTATATTATTATTCTGATGGCTCCTGTCCTGCTTTTATATCTTTATATTTAACATGATTTCAGTGTTTGTTTGTTTTTTTGTTACCTGATTTCTTCAACAGCATAAATGTAAGAAGAAAAACACCAAAACACAATGCAGGTGTCTTATTTGCATGTCCCGATGAAGACTCGCTAAAACATTTTCACGCATAAAGGAACGTGTTAAAAGAAATCAAGCGTTATATTTTAACCCATAAAGACCCAGTGCTGCTTCTGAGGCAGTTCCATAAAAATTCTTTCTCAATATTTAACTTTCCTTGAGTGATTTATCACCAATTATTATTATATTATCCTCTAAATCTTGCATTTTTTTCAAAGAAAATCAAGTATTTTCCTATATTTAATTCACTGATCATGCAGATGTTCATAAAAGCTCAGATTAAAGTTGATTATTACAATAGGCCTAATAGAAACAGAGAAAAATGAAGAAAATGTGATTTTTTCAACTAAATCTATCATTAACTGAACATAAACCCAGTGTTTCCATCCACTGTCATTGATCCAACTCCATGCGTTTTACTGGTGAATCAATGTTGTAGAAGATGACAGTGTTTCCATGGTAACTACAGAGCTGCTGAACATCCAAATGGGTCATATCTGATGGCCATGAAAAAACGACAAACTGTATTTTACATTAATTATTTACATGCATTACTAACTCATAAAGACTCAATGTGACTTTTTATCAGTTCACAAATTACATTTCCTCTATTTCTAACCTTAAGTGATTCATCACCATTTGTTATAATATTATCCCCTTAAAGGGCTCATATTTATCTAAATCCATTTTTATTATTAGTTTTTGGTTCATTTGTGTATTTGGACCCTAATAGTTCATAAAGTTCTAAATTGAACCCTCCGGGTGCTGCTAAACTATCTTTATATTTATTTTTGGTAAAAATCCAGTGGATATCCACAACTTGTTTTAATTCCTGCTTCATTTGTTATGTTTTATAACTAGTTACGTCACAACATTCGCACATATAAAGATCAAAACTTCAGCAGCAGTTGTAGTAAAAACTGAAAATACATCCAAACTTTGAGCCCATTACCTAAAATGTTAAGTTGTTGGTTGAACGGGACAAAGCAACACAGCCAATAATCTGAAAGGGGCGGGGCCTGAAGTGGCTCATTTGCATTTATAGGGACAAAACCCCCTTTCTGGTGTCATTAGTCAGAAATAGTGTTGAAGATGGACCTGTGGAGTTGAATTAATGAAGAATTCAGACCCAAACATAACATTTACAGTTTATGTAGACCACAGGGAAGTGTTTTAAAATGCATACCTCGACTGAAAAAAGCCAAATATCACTCCTTAAACACTTTAGATCAGTAGAGGCTTGTGGTTCACTGGTGGATGTTTGGGTCTTCGTGGATTAAACGACAGATACGCTGTTGTTTAGTGAGAATTAAAGTAATAAATGTGCGCCTCCATTTAGCTGCTGAGTGTTACCACCGACACATGAGGAACCAGTCAAACGTCTGATTGGAATATGCAGCTTTCAGTTTTATAGACATTATCCTTTTAAAAAGATTGGACTTTTTTTCTGCTGGATGTTTCAGGATGAATCATTCCACAGCCTTTTCTAAATATCAGGCTTCTGGCTATTTATGAAAAATGTTGGGTGCTTCCCTTTCATAGGTTTTCAAGTTGGGGCAATGATTCATCTGTTTAAATGTGCTGCTATTCTCCTGTTTCTCTGCAAAAAAAAAAAAAAAAAAAAAAACACTATTTACAGTATATGGTGAGCTCACTTTTTTACAATTTTAGATCTGCTCAGACTGAAGACGGGATCTGAATATATTATAAGTAAAAATTTGCGTCTTTGCTGCTTAACTATTTGTGAAGTTACGCAGCCGATTTTGTCGGCAAACCCAGCTCAAAGGGATATTGAAGTGATACAAACAGGGCTGAATGAAAGTCAATATGAACTGAGGTCAAACACAGTCTAGAATCCTCGACTGATGTTTTTTTTTTTCCTCTTCGTTTTTTCCATTAGTGTATATTCACGACGTGTGCAGTGAATCCTCACATTCATAATGCATATTTGCTAAAATATTCATCAAGGATATAATTCCGATAAAGACGAGGTTCGACCTATTCAACAATCTCATTTCAACACATGTAATCAAACGGGAGATAGCGGCGCTGCAAAGGAAGGCTGCTGAATGTTTCATTGGCTAGAGGCTCCGGTTTTGAGATGTTTAAGATTCCGTTAAGACACAAAAAAAACTTTTTTTTTTTTTATTATTATTCTTATTCTTAAAGTGTCATCAAACCAAGACAGTTTGAGTTGTGCGGATTTGGCACATCACATCACATGTCCCATATTGATGCAAAAGAACATTTGGTGCATAGAAATATAAAGAGGATAAACTTCAGTCGCCAAACTATGTAGAATGAGAGGCTTTGAAGATATTAAAGGCCAGAATCCACCCACAGTAAACAGCACCGACATTAAAGAGACCACTAAAAAAAAAAGAACTGAAGTGGTCATATGGAGGAAAGTTTAGCATGGAGATATAGTCATCGTTTTAGTCGGTCTTTCTCTCGGGTCCCATGGCTCCAATTATCTGAGCCAAAGCAGTGCTCCCTCTGCCCTTCAATTTCTAAGGGGAAAATATAACACCTCTGATAAAGTAAAAACGACAAGGGAAGGTGATGGACTCGTCTGCCCATCTGTCGTTTAGCAGAACAGGTACCTATACAACTCTGTAGATCATTATTTATTTTGTTAGGTTTAGCGTTCTCCTACAAAAATCCAGACATTTACATTTTTTTTAATGAGTTGAACACAGTTGTTTCTTTAAATAAAAACACACACAAAATAAACCTACTTTAATGTTCTACTTGTATGAATCTACTTTAAACCATAAAGTCACAGTGTTACTTTTGTGGCAGTTCCCAAATGTTTTCTTTAATACTTAACCTTTCTTATGTGATTTCACCATTTACTGTAATATTATCAGCTTTATTTTGTTTTTTTGAGTAAAAAATTTGGCATTTTTAATACACTAATCATGTAGATGTTCATTAAATCCCACATTAAAGTTGAGTTGAGTTAGAAATAGAGAAAACTGAAGAATATTGTGACTTTTTCCAGTAAAGATATAAATAACTGAACATGAACCAAATGTGTCCACCCACTGTCACTGATCCAGTTTCATGGGTTTTACTGGTGAATCAATGTTGTAGAAGATGACAATGTTTCCATAGTAACCACTGAGCTTGTGTACATCCAAATGGGTCATATCTGATGACCATGAAAAGACCACAAACTGTATTTTACGCCAATTTATTTACATGTATTGGTAGAATTTATGGATCAGCAGGTATTAAACAGTTTATATCAGTAGATATTTGGGTGTTTACATGAAACTGGGTTCATAATGGTTCCTGGAACTTTACCAGCTTCTTTAGTCCCAATAATAAAGAGAGAAATTTGGACATATTTCCCTCCAGGATGTACCTAATGATGAACTCAAATATATACAAAAAATATATATACTCCTGCTCTGAGCCATCCCAAAATTAATACATTTTTAATAAAATATTAAGGCCAAAAATAGGACCAAAATTAGGACAGGAAAAGCTACCCATGTATCAGTGCATTTGATCTGGAAAACATGTCGTCTGGCGTATTTACATGGGTGTATTTTCTACACAACAATGTTCATAAATATGCATCAAAACCAATAAAATATAATGAAATAAAAAGAAAATAGATGATTCGTCTTATCTAGACATGGGTTTTTCATGACTCATTCTAAATGTAACCCATCGTGTCCACTTGCGTTACACGCAGAACCTGCCCAGTTAAAACACAGGTGATTTTGCCACGGCAGCCATTTTTTCTAAAATACATTTACTTTGATTCCTACAATGTACCCGTGGGAGAATAAAAAGATATACACGTAAAAATGTGTTGTATCTGGAAAATAGTTTTCATTTTATCTCAGTAAATATTTACAAATAAAATAGACCCAAAGTGCTTTCAAACTTGCTTCATAATATTAGTTTACATCTGGTTTGAATTCTTCCCCTCTGTCCTGTTTTCAAGGACCAGTTTCATAGAAGCACCCAGTGATTTGTAAATTACTCCCCCCCCCCCACACACACACACACACACGTCTGTATTTCATGTCATATTCAACATTGTTTCTTCACTTGAATTTACTGCCTTTATGCCAAAGGTCTGATGTCAAAGGCAGCCTCAGCACTTACAGATAACTGTGGAAAGATGGAAAATAATCGCATCATCTTTAAAGATCTCACCTTTTTTTTTTTTTTTTTTGACGGATTTGAACGTGCTCTTTCAGTGAATATCCATGTTATTTTATGACATGAGCCTCCTGAATTTCCACCCAAAGTACTCTTAAAATTTTATCGCCCAGGAAAAGATGTGCAGCAGAAATAAAATGAAAAAAAAAAAGGTTGCAAATCACAGAGATGATGATTCTTATGGAACTCGTCTCATCACACAGCATCTGTGTTCACTGAAAAAGGCAGTTTGCAGTCGAATATTTAGAAACGAGGCAGACTCACACAGTATTAAGATCACAGATGATCTCTTGTATTACCTGTAGAACGATGGTAATTGGAATAAGTCATTAGGGGTGTGTTCAAAATATCGATACGGGGATATATCGTCGCCGGCCTCTTCACAATACGCATATCGATACGGAGGTGTCTGAAAGGCCCTGAAAGGGAAAAAGCTGAAAGAAATGATCATATATATATATATATATATATATGCACCTAAAATATCGGGATGCATATCTCGTTGCATAGTGGTGTGGTCGGTGTAGCGCTGCGACGTAGCATTGTGTCGCGTTGTAGCGTTGCCCAGATAGCATACAGTTAGTAGTTTGAAAATTCTGCCTCAAGGATGACAGACACAGTGTAGTAATATATCCAACCACTAGGTGTCTCAATTTAGTCTCATTAATACTGTCTCAGTGCCTGCGCTTGATAATGCATTACAACTTCTGGATTTTTTTTCACTCAAACAGAATTTTTTTTTTTCCTGGAACTTTGGCAAGGCGGTAGGGCGAGTTTGCAAAGGCGGCCGCCTTGACTAGAAGTTGCTGCGGGAAACACTGAGTTATTTTGTTTTCAGGTATTTTATTTCACAAACACTCACATAACCGACATTTTCACTGCGATTTATTTTCAGACAAAGGCTTCAACACTTTTGCCGGTTCACGTCGCCGTGGCTGAACTTACAACATATCTCTAAAAATACCTGGACGTCCCTAATCTTCCCTTTGAATACGCCGCCCCCCCACACCTGCGGTTTCTGTGTGTAGATCGGCGATTCCAAAACGGGTATTGTAGCCGTCATCAGACCAGATTTAGGATTGTGGAGTTGAAAAGCACTCTGCCTCATGGTAAAAATAAAGGTCATTTAAAGAGATAATCCCTGTATTGTGTGGGATTACACCCTCATCCGTTTTAAAATTGCTTTCTCTGTGGAATGTGAAAAACCTCTAAACAACAACAAAAGATTACACCAGTCAAACGGGCGGCTCATTGGCTCCACTCCATTTATTTAGAAATCTTGCAGATGACATTTTTAAAAGTCATAAAAACTATATTGTGGAGTGAGCAAAGGCCAGGTTTTTTTTGTTTGTTTTTTTATAATATATCTGCTTTCATTCCCTATTTGCTCCTTCACGCTTGTGTTGTGTAGGGTCAGACACACACCTGCGTCGAAGTCTGAGCCCAAAAAAGCTGATCGCTCACCTTCAGTCGATGCGAACGGAGCTGATATTTAAGCTAAACGCGGTGGAAATTGCCTGGTGGGGTGAAATCAATATCTACCTCGCACATGCTGCGAGTTCGGCCCCGCTACCCCCAGGCTGTAACCGCTCAGCGTAGCATCAACTCTTAACCAAGTACAGACACTGCAAGGACAGGCCACTCCGAACGCAGCGCCACGCCAAGTTTTCTCGGGGAGAGTGCGGGGTATTGACTGAACACTGCAACTACCCAGTGGAGAAGGGGGTAGAGCACCGTGACCATGAAGATCTCATCAATAATGAACGGCGTCAGGTTCACGGAAAGGCGAACGGTGACAGGTGTTTCTGGAAGATGCTCTTAAGGAAGGGCCTCCTTTTCCCCTTTTGTTTCCTTTTGAAAGAATGCGTTTAAAGGCGTTGGTATCAGGAATTAAACCGGAGCACTGTCCTCGCTTTTTTTTTAAAAGGGACAAACAGTCCATCAAAGCTGTTGAGAGGAAACACACACACACACGCTCTCAAGGACAAACTGTGAGCACTTTAGCAGGGAGAGGGTTGAAGGGGCTGAGAACTGGAGGTGATTTGACTACA
>JAPSES010000236.1:11068218-11083030 GCA_029822895.1 Maxillicosta whitleyi
GTTGAAATGATCAACACAGGCCTAGAGCGCCCTCTGGTGGTTTAGTGTGAAAATAACATGTGAAATGATATAATAATTTCACATAAAAGTCGCTCCACAGTATAAGCCTCACCCCCGGACAAACTATGAAAAAAACTGCCACTTATAAACCGGAAAATACGGTATTTCACTGACAAATTCAAAAAACACTTCACCTTCTGTGCTAGAACGTGTAACCTTCTGAATTGGATCATGGCTAAAGCTCCATCTAAGGCTCAGTGGTAAAGAGTGACACTTGAATATGTTGCTCTGGACTATCTGATGTGTAAACAACACAGTAAAGACTGTGTTTTTCTGTAAAACATGAGAACCCTTCCTGTCATACATTGTCATATATAAGTATTTGTTCCATTCTCACAAGAGGGTTTGTATCACAGCCTAACTGCTCTGTCCCATAAATGACACCCTGTCATTTGGTTGATACATTTGTGTTTCCATCCATCTCTCCCTGTTCATGTGGATGTATTATGCGTGGCAATTTATCTTAATTCATGTGTGCATCCCCTGAATTTCTCTCGCCTCTATAAATTTGACTTTCAATGTGTATACGAGCCAAATGTATGTTTGTCTGTTTTGTCATGCATTTTTTTTCCTCTGAAATTTTTATACACACACGCAGTTACCCATAAACATTGTTTTCCTCTTTTCATTGCTAATACACACTGGTTATCACATTTGACCAGGTTCAGTGATTACATACCGCGCCCCAGTTGCACTTTATCTGTCAAGAATAAATCATATTATCACAATCATTACATGAGGAGGTAAAAATATTTATTCCACCTTTATGTGCCACAGTATACATAGACAGATGATTTCTCTGTTTCAGTTTGGCATTCAACAGAACGACCGCCTGGGGACAGAATCTGTACTTGAATGCGTTGGAAAATATTCAAAGTATGAGAAAGTGAAGCACTGTGGCAGCCATGTACAACATAAAGCTACTCAGGCATGTGTACAGACATTTTGGGGAGCAGGTGTTCAAGCCAAAAACAAAAAAGGAGGCATAATAATGAAGAGTAACTGACAGAATCTCTACATAACTGATAACCTTTTTTTGTATATAGCCTTTTTTGCAGTTTTCTGATGGAGTTGAAGCATACACATCGCATTAGTAACACCAGACTGTCATGTAGCTTAACTTAAAGGGGGCATATTTGAATAAACCCACTTTGAATGGTCTTTGGTTCATTTATTTGTGTATTTGGACCCTACCCTCCTGTTGCTGCAAAGAGTGGATTACACCAACCTGTTTTAATTCCTTCTTAATTTGTTGAGTCTGTAATTAGTTACATCATGACATTTGCACATATAAGGTCAAGACTTCAGACAAATATTTCTCCAAGGACTCTATATTTGTTTAGCAGCAGCAGCAGTTGGAGTGAAAACTGAAAATATGTTCAAATTCCAAGCCAATTTTCTAAAATGTTCAGTTGTTGGCTGTATTAACAAATACAGGTGGCTGAACAAGACAGAGCAGCAAGGTTAAAAACCTGGAAGGGGTGGGGCGTGAAATGGCTCGTGCATTTAAAGGGCCAGCGCTCAAAATGGCCTTTCTGGTGTCATGACTCAGAAATAGTTGAAGATGGACCTGTGGCGTTGAGTTAATGAAGTCTTCAGACCCAAACAGAGCATTTACCGTTCATGTAGACCACAGGGAAATGTTTGAAAATGTATTCCATTTTAAAAAAGTAAAATATCACTCCTTTAAGACCTACCTTCAGTTCAACAATTACAATTTTAAATGAAACTAAACTAGTGAACTTGTCTAATTTGTAAAACAGTAAAACTGTCTTTAAAGTCTCTGCCTGCCTGCTTGCCTGTTCCCGTCTCCCTCTCTCTCTTCATTAAACATGACAAACACCAGGAAACAGTGGAACGAGGCTTTACAGTCATAGATTTTGTGAAGTTTGTTTTGATTGTTTTTTAGGAAATGTCGGGCCAGTAGCAACAGAAAGTTTTCAACGGCGCTAACGTTATGGTTAATTTAGCACCAAATGGCATCAGGAGATTGCACAAACACTGTCATTACCTGTCTGTCTGATGCTGTGGGTCAGAGAAGTAGGCTGCAGCGGTTTGGCTTGGCGTTCAGCACTGCATGAGCGCTAAGTGGATTGTGAGTGCCACGGAGCAGGTCAAGCCAGAATTCTCACAAGAACTCAAATAAATGCCAGCCCTGTCAGATATCGAAACACATTTGGGGGGAATTGATGACAGAGAGTTTTCTTTTTATTCTTAAATATTGATGAATGAAGAAACAATTGGGCTTCAGCAGAAAGAGCACTTTTGGGCACCGCTAGGGGTCTATCTGTGCTCGTGCCTAAAGCCAGTGGTTGTCAAAGTGGGGGGCAGTTCAGAAAATTGGGGGGGAAATGCAAAAAAAAACAACATCAAGACAATTTTATCCTAACTATAAGGGACTATTATGAATACAATTTGTGGAAATGTCATGCTAAACACATTTAATAATTATTGTATAATGAATTAAAATATTGTAGTATTGTCCGTGGGTTTACAAAGGGGGGCTCCAGTCAGAAGCTAATGCTTTTTGGGGGGATCTTGGCATGGAAAAGTTTGGGAACCCCTGCCTGAAGCTACTGAAAACCCATCAGAAAAACAGTCACATGCATGTCAAGCTCTGCACTAACCAGCTTGTTAGCATTAGCAGTTATTCTTCACACTTTGGCTAAGCATAAGTGCTAAATAACAATAAAAAAAACAATGACCAAATTATGTGTTTGCACTCCAAAAATACTGGTAAAAAGTAAATGACACAAAGCTAACATTAGCAACAACAACTCTCTGCTATTACTGTACTGTACATAGACAAAATGACTTATTTATTTAACTAATTTAAGATCAACTTGTTTCAATATGCACAGCACCTAGCATTAGCAATTAGCATTAGCACACAATAGGAGCAATGAGCTGCCATTGAAGGTGCTGTGGAACCAACTCCGGATTTTCATCACTGTAGTTAAAGACACTGACAGAATTAAGGTGGAAATGCTAACGCCTACACCACCACACTACCCATATTTTCATGCACTAAAGAATACTAGTAAAGCACTATTCAGAGCTACTTTTCCCAACACTGTCAGTGCTCTATTAAAAACTAATGGGGGAATGACTATCATATTTTACCTTCAATATGATTGGCTCTTTCTTAACGCATCACAAGAATTCATATATGTCATGTGACATCAAGCCGGCCACCATCTTTAAAACCACACAGAGACCATATCCTACAGTACACAACATGCCTTCTAAGAAAACGTGCTACAACCTTTACAACATCCCCAAAAGCCCAGGCAGAACATAGAAAAGGCTGGAGGTCATTAGGAGAGACCAGTGGACACAAACACACAACACTCCAGACTTGACAATGACAGACTGATCAAAATGTCCGGTCAGTTCTTATAGCATTTGGCATGCTATAAACACATTTTCAACCTTTAGCCTGTTATTCAAAGCCATTTGGTCACATGACATTTGACACCAATATTTCCTGTTCACATAACAATAACCGTGGTATTTGAGCATGGATTCAGGTTGGACAGAGGGGCTTAATAATGACGTGAACATACATGTGGAAAGTTAATAACATGTACAAAATAGCATGCCAATTAAAAGTGGCGTCATATCACGTTGCAGAGATCAATCACAGATATTTCATCACCAACCCCTTAATATTTTTGTTCGTCCCAGGAGGTAGACGCTATTATTTTACACACCTATGGGCTGCATTGGGATTGGGACCCGCTGGCTCCCGCGAGATCCAATGCAAATCTCGCGGGACCGGCGTTATGAGCATGACTGCGAGCGGGCGGCTGAAAAAGACATAGCTTAGCTTAGCATAGTTTATAGAAAGGATAGGATACGGGTAAGTTACGTGGAAAAGAACCTTAAACATGAATAAATTATCAGAGTTTCGCGGCAGTTTTCCGAATATACAAACTATTCCGAAGTGCAACACCACATACACAAAACCTTGTTTTCCACAAAAGCAAATTTAACGAATGTGTCTTTTCTTACTTTTGAAGGATGTCATCAGACCAAACGTCCGTTCGTCCCCTCAAATACGGCGTGGTTTTCCTCTTCATAGCCCAGTGAATATGATCCAGTTAAGTGTTTAGGTCCAAAACACACGTAAAATCCACAAAGTCACAGAAACAGCAGGTATATTTGTCCAACCTGACATCAACGGTGGTGCTTCTTCCCCTATTTTCCTCTAAGATATCGTCCGTGATTTTATTTTCAACAGGTTAACACCGGCAAAGACAGCCAACTTATTTGTCACCGTTTGATTGACACCCACCTTGGCCAACCAAAAGCGTCCCAGAAGTGACTGATAGGAGGGCTATCCAACCAAGTGTCAGAGACAGGTAACTGGTCACGCCCAGATCACACCGCTGCTGTTAATGAGCAGAGAGAAAAGTGATTTTATAAAATAAACTTACAGCCTGCTCCTTTTGAGTTTGACTCTACAAATTAATTATTTAATTCATGAAACTTAATGTGTTGCTATTGTTGTTGTTGCTGTTGTTGTTTTTAATTGTACAGATTTTATTGCTTTTATCTATTTTTATATTTTACTCTGTTTCTAATTTATTTATTTTCCTGTACAGCACTTTGGTCCACTGTGGTTGTTTTAAAGTGCTTTATAAATAAAGTTGGATTGGATTGGATGAAATTTGTTGGATATGGAATGGATGGTTGGGTCAGTGGTTCAAATCTTGTCTCAGAGTGACTACATACTGGACCAGTGGTGTTGTATTGAGATGCATATTGTATTTGCCAAACATCTAAGATTCCCAACCCAAGTGGATACATATGTAGTTTACCACCATCGGAGTGTGAATGTTTGAGTGAATGAATAGTGGATCCATTGTATGGTCTTTCAGTATGCCTTAAATAGAAAAAAGCACTATATAAATGCATTATTATTATCATTATTATTATTGTGATTATTATTATTATAGAGGACCAAGTTCGGAGCTTTAAATGTATACATATAAAACACAATAAATCTGCATTTTCATGATATAGGAACTTTCACAAACAAATAAAATACATAGGAGATTAAAAGTACCAATGCAATATAACTTTTTGTGACTCACTTAAATATCATTAAAATATACATATTTTCCAAGAATAGTGATAACATTTTCAATCCACAAGGCAACTTAACATATGGCAAATAATATCCAAGAGTAAACAAACTTACCCTTCTGTTTGACTCTGCTTTTGACACAGGGTGCATTCATCATGTTTATGCAGGTAATTTACGCAGTTTTTTGAAGCGTTAGCTGAAACAGAAATGGCATTCTCATATAAGGTACTAAACAAAAGTGACAGAAAGTTCAGTGAAGAATATGAATGTGTTCTTGCACGAAGCTCGATGTGTTGGGTTCTACCGTCACATTATTTATTTACTAGTTATACTTTACATTAACCATAAAATATAGATCACTGCTGTCTAGTGTAGAAGAAAACCTTGGTGGAGATAGGTTTTGAAGGGGATATATAACACTATGTTTAATTCAATCTTGTAAGTTCTTCTTTGAGCACAGGTGTATTTCCCAGGTGTCGATCTAAATCTCACACACGGGGCCCATTGGAGCGCCGCTCCATCGGCTCCCATACATCCACGCTACCTGCACTGCCTATATTTACACCTCTGCAAGTCTGGGATGTTCTGTGAATACAACAAACACCAACACAGATTGTGAATCAAGCCAGCTCGGTGCTTTACTGAAAAATCACTTAGAAGTCTGATAATATGAAATGAGCTTCTGCTACTTATTTACAAGCAGATCAGGCTTTTGGTCTCTAACAGCGTACACTTCTCAGTCACAGGAGGTTTATTGGCTATACGCCCGTATGAATCACTCAATTTTTATCTGCTTGATGAATCTGTTTTGTGGATCGTTGCCACTTTGAGAACACAAAGCCTGACCCCAAGACCCAAGAAAGCCACTGCATATTATCGTTATTAACCTCAGTTTACCCCAGAGGAGATCACATCTCTTCAGAGCTATTGTGTTTCCAGCTAACTCCTGCTTGAAACACAATCTTTGCAATGATGAGCTGTGAAATTTGCTACCTGTGAATCCTTGGTCATGAAAAATTAATCGGGAGGTTGAGTATTGACCTGGGTTGCATCTGACTTGAGAACATAAAGAAATCATACAGTGTCCACAGGCCTATTTATATGAGTGTAATTGAATAGCCGCACTGCGTCCGTCTGTGTTTAACACTTATATGCACCGATATATCCAACATTTTTGGGGAAACGAGGCCTATATACAGATTTAAATTTTTTATTTTTCAGCAAAAAACATAACAAAGTTGCCTGAAAAAGAAAAAGTATTTCGCGTACGATGAATTACATTCATTATGTGCGTCCAATTTTACTTTTCGGTTCTGAAATAACTACACAAATATGTTCTGGAGTTCACAAAAAGACAAGTGTGTACGAACGCCTGTGCTCTGCCTGCCTGTGGATCCAAGTCACTTTGTTGGTTTGATTTTTGTGAAAACCAAGGTCAGAACTGCTGCCTGAGATCCCCGTCTCCTCTATTTATGCGTTTGTATTTTTGTCAGGTCTTTGAGAGCTGAGATGACTAAGACGCGGAAAGATCGACAAGCCACAGCCTCAAGCTGTGAGAAAGATATGATTTATCCCTGTTATTAACCTGTGCCATTTCCCTCTGCGCTTATTCAGATTCATGACTAAATCCATCTCTTTCCCCGCACCATTTTTTTCATCAGTGCGATTTCACTTTCTAGCTGTTCTGATCTATATTCCGGGATAAAGATTTGCTGTTTATACAAAGGAGCCATTTAGGCGGGGCCCGATAGTGTGGGAAGGGAATGGATATGAATCTCGTACGACAATGTATTCGATTAAAGCCAGCGTGAGGTGTGAGTGCTACGGCTGTGCTAAAAAAAAAAAAAAAAGAAAAAGAAAGGAAAAGCACCTACACATGCATATATGAGCGGCTGTTGTTTGGCTGCAGTGAAATGTCGGCACGAATATTGTGTTTATTTGTAGAAAAATCCACACTTTTGTTTAAATCAATTTCCTTCCTTTCGGCTGTGATTTTCAGAAAACATAGGTCAGAGGAGCGTCAGTCCACAACGTCCACAAGTAACTTTCATTAAATCAGGGGTCTCAAACATGCAGCCCGGGGGCCAAATGTGGCCCGCCTCAGGTTCTAATGCGGCCCCTGGGATGAATTTGCAAAGTGTAAAAAATCCACAGATGAACTGTTGAACTCATTTTAATTCAACATACAAAACAATATGATCTACAATAAAATAATAACAGAATAATTTCCAAAAAAATTTACTAGATTTTCTTCTCGGTTTGATGTGAAAACTTATTTTACATTATTCTTATAAATATTGCCAACTTCATATTTTTGTCCTTGTTTTAGTGCAAAACATAACATTAAATTATGAAATTTTTTATATTTACACAATATCCTGTAACAATAAAATGTGAAAAACCTGAAATGTCTAAAGAAAATTAAGCACCATTTGATTTCTGCCTGTTATTAAGTGTGTTTGTAGATCCGATCCATAATGAACATGTATAAATAATCATTTGAGGCACATTATTGTTAAAATAGCACTTATTTTTCACGAGAAATGTCAGTTTTTTGTCAGGTTATTCATATTTTTTTCATTTGGGTAGATTATAAAAGTGTGTATTTTCATAATTTAATGGGTTTGTCTTCACTAAAACAAAGACAGATTTTGAGTTGTCATTATTTATACATTATTATGTAATTATTTTATATGTTATTATTTTACTCACCCCCTTGAGATCAAATTGGGCTGAATTGGGCTGTTTTGTTTTGTTTTTTTTAATCAAGAAAACATTTAAATGGATAGATATCAGCTCTGAAATTAAACTATTATGAGATATTTTTGTTGTTTTTGTACCTTTAGTTGCACCAGGCATTAAAATGAACAAGAAACTGAAGAAAACAAGGGTGGTCTAATAATTTTTTCCGATACTGTACATTAAGTCATTCATAACAGCTGACAACAGTGCAACAGGCAGTGATTTAAGAATAGCACAAATATGCAAATATTTCCCTCCAATACATATATTCAGTCACTTATATGTACTGAGAACACATCATCTGTACAACTGAACCAAAGCAGCAGTGAAAATTAACAACTTGTGTTACAACTTGAGACACACTGCAGTGTAGACAAGAAATGATGCAAGGGTAAATTCATCCTATTTATTCAGTGGTTTTGGTCATTTTTGCTAAACTGTAGCCACAAATCGGACTGATCTCATGAAATTGTGTTGTATGTCCTGCCAGTTCTTACGGCATTTGGAGCGCATTGATGATCCTAGTGTTTTTTTTTAAATCCAAACGTGTGGGTTTTTCATGAATCTCAGTTTCATTCCAGGTTTTGTGTGTAACCCATCGTGTCCACTGGCGTTACATGCAGAACCTGCCTATTCAAACGCATATGAATCACAAATTATTTTTGCCACAGCGGCCGTTTTTGTGAAACACTCCACCTTGCGTGACTACTTCAATTCCCAAAAACGTACCTTGTGTCCTTTTGACTGTTACATGCGGATTTTTGTATAAAATAATACAAAATAATGAAAAATAGTTTCTAGTTTATCCGAGTAAGTATTTATTTTTTTTAAATAGACCCAAAGTGCTTCCAAACTTGCTTGTTAACATTAGTTTCCATCTGTTTTGATTGTAGATATATATGTAAAAATGTACTAAGCATGGATTTCATTCAACACATAATATAACGAATACAGTCAAAGCACACTAATAAAACATAGTTATTTTTCAAGACAGTTTTCTGCAGTACATACACTTTTTATTTGCGCTGATCCATGACTTCAACAAAAGTATAATAGTTTTTTATAATGTCTGAGCTCTAGACAGCAGTGCCTTTTGGAGAGACAGGTTAAAAGAATCATAAATCCAGCCGTGAAACCAGTGGTGATATAAATAGTTGTTTTATGCTGTTGTAGGTCCAACAGCTCCATTTCTCATCCACTTCTTGGCAGTTGAGGCATGTTCTTAGTGACTGTAACAGCCAGAAAAATCCATGGCAGGCATGACCTGAAACCCAAAGCAGCCGTTCGGTGCCCCTAAAAGATCTGTGTGGAAATTCACAAGGGTTCGGACTTTATTATTTGAGTTTCACCTCTTGGAGCGGGTCTATTTTTCCATACAGTTTCCTTAACTGTTTACACGTCATAACTACGAATGGATGCTTAAACAAATCACTTAATTACCCACCGTCCACTGGGTCCACGGTGGAAAAGAGTCGGGGGCACAGAAGTCACCTCATGATTTTGACTTTCACAAATGACCCAGTATTTCATCCATATATGGAATGAAAAACAGTGGAAAAAACAACAGTCAGCCACAAAGGAAACATGTCCTTGACACAGTTTTATTTATAAATGATACCATCTCTCATTGGAAACCTTTCAAACTGTTTTTTTTTTTTTTTTGTACCGTACACACAGGCAGAACGCATGTGTGGATCACAAGAAAGGTCTCCCGCTTGATTTTTTTTTTTATCAACTCTAGAGAAATTGGGTAATTGCTGTGCACTATCTTTAATATGAAAGCCTGAGGACACAGCTGGACACCTGAGGCGGACTCCCATGAGTGGAAGCTCGTTGCCCGAGAAGCTTCGCAATGAGATGCAGTTCACAGCAGGGGATGTTTCCTGAATCCACGTATGCATATCAAACTAGTAGACTTATCTTATATGCACACTCACTAATAAAACATTCACTCTCATACTCTCTTCAGATACGCTATCGCAGGATGAGGAGTGAAGTGTTTTCTGGCTTTAAACTACGAAACATTCGCAGCATTTAAAAGGCTCTGCAACATTTCTGTAATCTTCAAGGTTTTAAATTTAATTCTGTGAGTGTGGTTCAGTGACGGGACAGTTCCTCTGAACGTGTAATAGAATACGAACTACAGACGTACTTGGCTGTAGTGCACAAATAAAGATGGCTTTTGATGAACTTAAAATATACAAAGTCAGATGCGTTTCAGAAACTTGATAAACTAATTGTTTGTTGGATGTGAAATATCGATACTGACGCCTCCGTATCGATATCATGAAGAGGCTCGCAACAATATATCCCCATATCGATATTTTGAACACACTCCTACATAACTTTTAATACTACTACTACTACTACTAATAATAATAATAATAATAATAATACATTTTATTTCTAAAGCACTTTTCAGAGGACGCAAAAGACGCTGTACATAAATAAAAGCAATCAATACAAAATACAAATAGGCTACATAATATCGATAAAAGTACAAATACATAAACTACTACTACAGCTAGTACAGAGATTGTGTAGCTCAGTGGTTAATGTCACTGACTTTTGTGCAGAAGGTAGCCAGTTCGAGACCCAGGTGATATCCTTGGAAAGATTCTCTAAGCTATACATCCCATAGCCACAAGGGGGCGCAAGGGCATCCAACATAAATGAACTTCTGCCAAATAAACATGATTCGCTGTGGCAACCCCGAAAGGAAAAACCCAAAAGAAATCACTACAGTTAGTACAAATATATGTTATAAATAAACTTGAAATTCTATTGGATGTCTAATAGAATATCACATATATCGTTGACTCATCTGAAACAAGTTAGACATAAAAAATAAACAAAAACATTGACACATAAATCCTTAATTTCCAGGTCTCCTACATATACAATATAAATATAGTAAATATTATTAAGAAAATCCCAAAGGAAGATGTTCCTGCATGGAGATTAAATGCTATATTCTACATGTACATGTAAGACTTTTTCCTGAATATGCACAAATATTCCCTTTGAAATCACCAACGTTTTGATTAGCAACTAGAATCTGCGGATCTGTGCGGCATCAGCAGAACTGTAGATGCTCTAATGGTCTGTGGTGGTAAAGGAGCTGAATCAAAAGGTCTCCATTTACCGGTCGATCTTAGTTCCGACGCTCACCTATGGTCACGAGCTGTGGGTAGTGACCCAAAGGACGGGATCGTGGATACAAGCTGTGGAAATCAGTTTCCTTCACAGGGTGGCTGGGGTGTCCCTTAGAGACGGGGTGAGGAGTTCAGCCGTGTGGGAGGGGCTCCGAGTAGAGCCGCTGCACCCCCACAGCTGAGGTGGTTTGGACATCTGCTCAGGATCAATCAGTCAACCAATCAGATTTAATTTTTTTTTAGAACAAACGTTATGTGACGACACTTTACATAATGAAAACCAGAGTCTGAAGCCGTTTTACAGAAACCCAACAGAAGTGGAACAGTGGAAGGAAAAACTCACCTTTAACAGCAGAAACTGACTGTGGAGGATGGACGTCTGACAGGACCAGCTGGGGTCAAAGAGAGGGTAAAGGACGAGTAAAAGAGAGAGAGAGAGACTGGAGGGAAGGGGGAAACGCATGAATGCAGTGGATGCACAGATAAGTGAAACACAAGTGTCAAAAGTAGATCAGCTGGTGTGTGCATGGTTACCAATAAGCAGAACAAAGGTCTATAACTGTAGGGTTATTGTGATGCCATAGACACTCAGAGCAAACAAACGTGAGTGAAACAATGAAAATAAGAGGAGGTGGGTGTTATGTTTCTTACCATATCTATGTCATTTTTTGTCCTTTTTCAAAACAGAAAAAAAAAACAGCTGAATCTGCGTTAGCATTACAGGTAAAGGAGAGGATGACTCCACCTGAGGGTGTGTGTGTGTGTGTGTGTGGGGGGGGGGGGCGACGACTGGAGAAATCGCCTATGTTAAAAAAAAAAAAAATAGTAACTTTATTTATAAAGCACCTTTAAAAACTGGGTTTACAAAGTGCTTTATGGACATAGTAGAAGGGCACAACAGCAGAAATAAAGATACTAAAACATGGGCAACACAATTAGGGGTGGGTATTGCCAACAACCTCACAATACAATGTATATTGCGATATATGTGCATTCCAGTACATGGTATTCAACGCATTCCGATATTTTAGGTCGATATATATATATAATTTTTTTTTTTACAGTTTTTACTTTTTTTTTTTTTTTTTTTTTACATTTTACAGACACATGTATACCCAAATGTTTTTTTGTTTTTTTTTATTTTGCTGCAGTTCCACTGTAGTTCATGTAAAACACTGCATTAAGAACTTGGCTGTAGTGCATAAATAAAGCTGACTTTGATAAACTTCAAACATGCAAAGTCAGATGCTGTTTAGAAACTTGATAAAATAATTATTTGTTGCATGTGAAATATCGATACTGACACGTCTTTATCTATATGCGTATCATGAAGAGGCGACGATATACTATTACTACAAGTATTACCAGTGGATATACTACTATTACTACAGTTCGCACAAATAAATGTTATAAATAAAGTTGAAATTCGATAAAATTTGATTGGACGTCTAATAGAATATCACATAAATCATTGTCTCATCTGAAACATGTTCGACACACAAAACAAAACAAACAAAAAATTTGACACTCATCATTAATTTCCATTTCTCCTACATATATGATGTGTTTTTCTGTTTGTTGACAACCTTATAAATAAGCAAACAAAGACACCTATTGAAAATAAATGTATGTTTCCAAGCTGAACCCTTGGATAATCATCCTCAACTCTGTGGAATTTCTGAGGTCTGAAGTGTTTTCGACAGCCATGGTGCGTTTACTGAAGCGGGCTAATTGACGAGCAGCAACTAATTAATTCAAAGGTTGTGAGGTTGTGATAACAGTGTAATGAGAGAAGGGAATGTCAACAACAGCTGATAATACCCCCGCTAAATATAGATGAGATAATGTTCGACAGCTTTTCTATGGGGAGTCGGGGTTCCAGATGTGAAAACAGATGGTGATGACACAATGTGAAGACAACAGAGGTCTTTTACTGTCACTGTACAACAGGTTAAAGCGCAATTATCAAGAGAACGCTGGAGAAATCCAGTGTTCCCACAACCGTTTCACATCTATACACTCACCTATATGTTGGAATATGGTTTGTTAATCTCATAAACCTTCTAATAGAGCGTCATAAGACAAAGCAGCATTCATTAGACCCTCACACCGGAGTAAATACCAGATGGACTGCTGTTATTTTGGGATGTACTGAATGTAGGGATGGGAATCGAGAACCGGTTCTTTTCGAGAATCGGATCCTTGGAATCGTTTGCCTGCCTGCTTAACGATTCTACTTATTGATTCCTTCGTTTCCCATGTGCGATGACGTCACATGTGCGTTGCAAAGTCAAATACACACTCCAATATACTCAAACATTTGTCCACGCACAATGTGATTCATTTCATATCATACTTAGTGGCGCTTGTGAATCATCTGGGCCCAGTTCCGGTTCCAGGTCGGGTGAAAAAACGTCGTATCCCCTCAAATACAAGTTTCCAAAGGCGGGTGAAATTCAAAGGAAATGAGTTGCACTTTGTGTTGGCTGCGGATCAAAGATTCATGAGGCGTTTTTTTTTTTTTTTTTTTTTCTCTACATCTCGATACGTTACATGAGCCCTCAATTTGTCTGAGTGAGACGACACCCAGGGGAAGGATTTGTCCCTTTTCTTTTCAACCATCGTGTCACAGAATCGGTCCAAACAGTCGGAGATCCTCAAATATAGTTTTGTTTTACGTGGAAGTACAAAAGTGAAAACACGCTAACCAGCAGGGGGCGCTACGACGGACTCAATATTAGCCCTTTCATGCACAGTGGGCACTTCTACAGCTGTTCTCTTGTATATTAATGGGTTTTGTTGTTGACGCTCATGCATCATCACAGTGTGTGTGTTTTAATGTTATTTTGATCAGTTGTAACTGGAATGACATTTTGTTGCTCTGAAATATATGCAATGACAATAAAGCAATTATTATTATTATTATTATTCTGTTACATACACTGTAGTTAATACTGTTGCTGTATCTTTGCTGTTCTTGTTAAACCTGATCTGCAGTGACATGTTTAAGTGTAAATAAATGGCTTGTTATTGTTATTAGACTGTAATTAGCAGGATATTTTTA
Source organism: Maxillicosta whitleyi (assembly GCA_029822895.1). Lineage (NCBI taxonomy): Eukaryota > Metazoa > Chordata > Actinopteri > Perciformes > Neosebastidae > Maxillicosta > Maxillicosta whitleyi. Next base: position 11,082,332 of record JAPSES010000236.1, read on the forward strand.
ACAGTTTTTTTTATTGCATATAATCTCCATGAAGTGAGTCATAACTAGTATTAGAGTATATTAAAATGTGAGAAAACATAATTAAATTAGCAGCATTAAACATGTTTTTTTCCCCATAGTTTTCAGACAATATATCAGTAAATATGTTTCTTTGCTTAAAAAATAATAAATATATGGTGTCCAGATGAGTGGACATTTCTGCAATTCCATGAAAAATAGGTTCATTTAAAAAAAAAAAAAAAAATTAAATTGCTATGTTTTTTTAATGAAGAGGAATAAAAACACTCACTCTCATAATTCACACCTGAAAGGCTTAATAGGAGATCAGGAGGTTGAATTTGACCCACAGGATGAATTTACAAAGTCCAGAAATTACAATAAAAATATTAACAGTCGAAGGTGTCAAAGTCATTTAGCTCAGGGGCTCATCGAAACCAAATTGATGTTAAGTCAAATCCCACCATAATAACCTTTAAATGGTAACTTCTAATCTTTCTTTTCTAATGTAGTGTGAAAAAAAAAGTTAAATTACATTATGAACATTTTTACATTTCCAAAATATCTTTGCTGAAATATTGCGAAAAAAATTAACTAGAAAAGCAGTCAGAGCGCAAACCTCCTACTTGACACTGGAAACAAACCCACAGAAATGTGAATTACATGGACTAACAAAGAAATGAACAAATCCACATTTCCATA
>JAPSES010000236.1:11099633-11111746 GCA_029822895.1 Maxillicosta whitleyi
CCCCCCCCCCCACACACACACACACACACACAGGATTAGATAAAATAATAGCTTTTCTACAGCACAAAATCACATGAAAGGAAGAGGATTCTTATGAAAAATAATTATCACGTTTTTATCTCATAGTTTGATATTTGTACAATAATAATAATAATAATAATAATGTGGAATGAAAATTAAAACAACATTTCCACTGGAAATAATAGCAACGGTAATGAATTTATTCTGCCTAAAGCGACATTGTGTGTTATAACTAGGAAGGCACTGATACTTTTTTTTTTTTCAGAGTAAAAGCACTGACTTGAATACTTACTTGAGTACTTAGTAATCCCATTACAGTTGTTAGTAATGTGCTTTACTGTTGTGCTGCTACTGACAAATACCGTGAAGAAAAGTAAAGTTTAATGAGAAGAAGAAGAAGAAAGTCAGTAATAACAAACATGTAGAGGACAGAAGGAACACTAATGTGGTACTACAAGTACAAGTACTGATATTTGTGTACTTTGAGATACCGAGTACTGATAAGAGTACTTAATAATTCCATTCTTCTGCCACAAAATGTAGTGAAGGAAAAGTAAAAGTATGCATTATTATTATTATTATTACTACTACTTAAGTGCAAATACAAAAAAAACCTACATAAGCACAGTAACAAAGTAAAAATACTTCATTACATTCCACTACTGGTGATTCATTTAGTTCAATCTCCACTGAACTGAACTGTGAATGTCACGCTACCGTAAGCGGTATCAGCGCTGTTGTATCCGAGTTTTTTTCCGCGTACAAATACAAGCGTTCGCTGTCAGTATCGGACCCGATACCTGATACTGGGATCGGTGTCGGTGCGTCCTTAGTTCTAACTGTTCATAACTTCGGAGGTTTCAGGTTCCGTATACAGTAAGATCCGATGCTGATTGGTCGTTCCAGTCCCACGGTGAGTTTCAGACAGTCTATAAGTGGATTAATCTATAGCATGTTGGCGGTGTTGGTATGATTGTGTGCACAGATGGATACCGGCGGTCACACAATCTCTGTGGTGGAAGCGATACATTACTTCCAAGTGGCGCAGGATCAAAAAAAACAAAACAAAACAAAAAAAACCCTGTAAGACGATTAATGAGATTCAGTTTGATTGTGATGCAAATACACACTAGCAGCACTTGAATACATCTAAGGGATAGCTACTAATCTCACCCTGGTAGTTAGACATCAAAATAAGCTATAATGAGGGAAATGAAAACCCAGCTGTGAAACTGTCTGGGGTTTTTTTTTTCCAGTTTCACAAATATACTTGCCAAAACCATAAATAATTTAATGCAAAAATATTGGTTTTAAAAAGCAAAAGCAAAACGGTCTGGGAGCATCTCCGCGCTGCAATTGGCACGAGTTCAAACGCGGAAACATCTGCAGTTGGCATCGAATAGTAGTAATTTTGCGTTACGGAAAACATAAACAAAACAGTACCACCGCTCCTAAGGGGTCTAACATCTATCAGACGGAAAATGTGCTCTCGGAATAGTTTAAGTTTTTATTATTATTATTTTTTTGTTTAGTGGAGTCGTTTCTTGCGCTCTATTTCTTGGCTAATGCGTTTCTGGCGCTAGGTGTTGACATGTAACTGAATCAAGGCTTTAGAAGGAGTTGCTTCTACGTGTTGCCAAAGGGGTTTATCAACGCGAATACTGTCGGGAACCTTAATACTCCGAGTTTAGAACCTCTGAATAAATGCATTTTTTTTGTTTTTGTTGTTGTTGTTTTTTACGACTTCACCAACACGGCTGCTGGTTTTTAGCGATGCTACTGGAAAATGAAGGGCGTTCTTCTGTCCAGAATCATAATCTCCTGCAACTACTTTTACCCTGTTCCCCACCCCCCCCTCGTGTGCATTCCAGTGAAGATTGGAGTTTCAAATATTGACTTTCCCCATTGATTCATCAGAACATGGTAAAGCCTTTTAGGAATCCTTAAGCAAGGATTTTATTGCATCTTTGAAGTTCTGGATATGTGTAGATGGGGAATATTCTACAGAGGTTCTTCCTCCCGTCGTTGCTTGTTTTTTTTTTGTTTTTTTAAACGTCAAATCATCCGATTTAAATGCATACGTAGCGCGGCTTTTAATTATACATCATATATTTAATACGTGCCGTGTGTGATTACTTGTAAATACAGCACTTTAAACAAACAGCCATGTGTTTTATGACAGAAAACATCAGATAGCCTGGAGCGCTACATTGAGCTGCTTTATAAAATTAAAAAAAAAAAAATTATCCCAGTTAAATCGTGTCTCTTGATGATAAAGTTACAAGTCCCAAAGCATTTAGCCTACATTTATGCGAGCAGTTTGTTACTGTACATATTAGTAAAAAAAAAAAAAAAAAAAAAAACCATGGCAGTAATTATGCTCTCATTCATACTGTTGTTAAGACACTGTTTTCCAACCTTGGAGTCGGGAATTCTGCTGGAATTTTTGGAAATTTCTAGTAATTGGTACAAATGACCTGTCATTGCTCAATGACGTGAGAAACTGAACTGAATCGTACATATCCTGACCAAGGAAAATCAAATTCTCACTTTGTGCAGTAATCTGAACCTGGCTTTTCTCCTTCCATCCATAATAATATACATTATATAACCTAAATGTCATCTGAAATGAATGTTTATTTGCAACATAGTATAATAAACTATAACATGACCCAAAAAAAAAAAAAGTCTGATATCGCCACATATTTCTGATGTTAAAATGGAGAGGGGAGAACTGTGTTGAGCTGTAAATATGATATTTTAGATGTCTTTGACAGCTTATTAGCACTGTTTATATTATACATTTGGCTCTTTCTCAAGGACAACTTTAACAAAAGGATCCCTAAGCAACTGTAAACCGTGATGAATGCTTCCATTAATATATACCATAGCAACTGGTAAGAGACAAATAACCTGCTAACCAGTCTTGAGCAGGCAAAAGGGTTGGGATATTACTACAATTAGATGACAAATAGCATGTTCCTGGGTTTTATGTAGACATTCAATAGAGAGAACAGCAACAAAAAAATAGCTTTAATTTGCTATTCCCACATATAGAGTTGGATCCAATCAATTCTGTGTTTCCCCTGTGGCACTGGATACCCTCGCTACAAGGAGTGTTATTGAATTTCAGATGTACTAGCTTTGATTAACTACAAAATGGTGTGACATGGTTGGATATTGGTTTCAAATGTGTCGGCCACCTTTCTCTGCTTATAGACTATGTCATTGAAAACCTAGGGTTATTAATAACCGTCCACGGTAGAGGACAGTACGCTTTTGTTGATAGTGGTTGGAAATTATGGTTTAAAACACGTTCTTTGACTTCACTGCGATACCTTTGTATCTGGAGAGGTAGTCTCGACTATACTTTTTAATATATTTCAGTTTCTTTTTAAGTTTTTTTCTTTAAGGTCCTTGAAATATTCCCCCCACCTACAAATATTTACTGCATTTAGATTACCTGCGATCAAACCTATCGGTTGCTTAAAACAACTTAAACCTTCCCTGTGCTCCGGAGTAATATTTGCTGCCCCTGAATGACAGACCTTAAAGGTGCACCTTATCAGTCTGGACAGAGGGGGAAGATGCTTTAAAAAGCAAGATTGGCTTTTTTTATTTGATGCATAAAACCCTGAGCTGAAACGAATGGATTTGGGACCTCACAAACGACCGATACCTCCCCCACAGCCGACTCCCCATGTGCCTGTTTATTCATGCTGAGGTAAGCTGAAGGAATTCATTTGCTGTCAGCTAGTATTGAATTTGAGATTAGTTTTTATTTCAGCCTCCAAAACAGCTCCCTCTGCCTTCCGCTCGCGCCACGATGCTGAGTCTTGTGTTGTCTGAGGAGCCTTCGAATACTGCTGCGCATATCACCGACTGGCAGCAGGTGACAAATATGAGTGGAGGCAGCCTATCGCCCCCAAAAACCCTTTCACAATGACCACCATATCTGTCCTGTGGTATTCTATAGACAACTTCCTGTTTAAATCAGAGCACTTTCTCATCATCCTGTTGGTTTTATCGAGCTGTGACCTCCACCTCGCACTGGGACGGTTTGCAGGAGTGTGAAACAGCTGGGTTGAGAATTAGCACCTCCGATTGTAAGGCCGGGGTCCTCAGGTGTTGACAGCCGGAGTGGCTGCTGGGGCGGGGATGAAGCCATGCCACGAGAGGAGAAGTTTGAAGCTACATTTACACATAGTCTGGTATCTGGCAAAACAGATTTTTCTCCACATTCGTGCCTGTCACTTATACAACGATGGGTATTAGCGAAAAAAACTCTGGCTAAAGTGGAGGTTTTAGGACAGACGGAAAGTTTTTGAAGGAAATATTCTACCATTTCACATGTGATGATACAGTATAGAGGAAGAAGATGGACATGATCAGTGATGTCAAGGGGTTAAATTTAGCTAAACCCACTTTTGTTAGTCTTTGGTTTATTTATTTGTGTATTTGGTGACGCTAATAGTTTAAAAAAAAGTTCGAATTTTAACCCTTTGAGTGCTTTGAGTGCATTTTGGTAAAAAAATAAAGTTGATTCTTACAACCTGTGTTAATTCCTGATTAATTTGCTAGGTTTTATAACTAGTTACATCATGACATTTGCACATTTAAGGTCAAAACATCCGGTGAACATTTCTCCAGTTCAACATAATTGTTTATCATCAGCAGCGGTTGGAGTAAAAACTGAAAATATGTCCAAATTTTGAGCTAATTATCTAAAATGTTAAGTTGTTTGTTGAATAGAAGAGAGCAGCACAACCAACAACGTGGAGGGGGCGGGGCCTGAAGTGCATTTAAATGTGCATTTAATAGTGTTGAAGATGAACCTGTGGAGTTGAATTAATGAAGAATTCAGACCTAAACAGAACATTTACAGTTTATGTAGACCACAGGAACATTTTTGAAAATACATAATTCCATTTTTAAAAAGCTAAATATCACTCCTTTAAATGAGAAAATAAGGAAGTTTGATGGTAGTGAATTAGCATATTAGCTAATTAGCACCCACTACACCTGCTTAACAGGATCGTGGTGTATTTACTTGATATGGAATAAGGCTTTAATGAGGTGTTTCCTCATCTTTATACTAAATATTTAGTTTTTCAGTCCTTTCCAGTTCAGTTGGGGGTAAATGATGTAATAAATTACATCTGTGCACAGGTGTCTTCATGAACTAAACACAAAACATGATTGAACATGATGAACAACTACAGTTCCAACACGGTTGGTTCTCTAGTTGGAGTGGGAAATATCTCTTTTCCTAAATCCCAGGCTATGTGTAAACGTAGCCCCAGTGTCTCGGGATCATGCTCATGAGCAGGGGAAGGATTGAGCAGGAGTTTGATGGGATGTTGCAGCATTGATAGTGATGTGGATGTTGTACCGGTCTGTGATGAAGAGGCAGGTGAACCGAAAGGTAAACCAGTAAATCCACTTTCCTCCCCTCACCTGTGGATGCAAGCGTTTGCTCCGAAAGAATCAGGTCAGGGATAAAGGTAGCAGTGATGAGGGTCCTCGGCAGGTTAGCTGGGCTCTGGGGAAAGGAATTTGGTGAAGCAGAAGGAAGTCAGAGCAGAGCTGGTCCTCCCTCACAGTGAGGGTAAACAGTTGAGGTGGTTCAGATGTCTGGTTGGTTCCCTGGTGGGGGGGTGTAAGCATGTCCAACCAGGAGGAAACACAAGAGCAGACCCAGGAACTGTGTCATACTACTACTGTGACCCATACGGACGGATGGATGGATGAATGGCAGAAAGGAAGAGGAGGAGGGGGATGGATGGGCTCTTTCATCTTTTTTTGTATGTAAAATATGGAAATGTTCTCATTTTTTTATTCCTTCAATTACCTTCTTGAAAGGGTCAGTGTTGTGATATTCACTCGCTTCCAAAAACCTGTTCCCTGTCTTGTTCCAAGGCTGAACGATTTACTTCTTAAAATAATTCCTGTCAAAATCGTTCTACTCATCTTATCCTTGTTGTCAGGCAGAAACCTCTGGAAAACTGACGTGTATTCCGAGTAAATGAATGCAGTTAACAGATGTAGTCACAAGCCATTTTGGACACTTTTCATTGGTTACGCATTTCTAAAACCATCAGGTCAATGTGAAGACCGACCAATAGAACAATTTTATGATGAGAAAAGACCAAAAATGGACTGACGAGGTGACATTACAGCTCTGGAAAAAATTAAGACCCCACTGCAGTTTCCTGTGTAATCAACATTTATGTATGTTTGACAGTTGTTCCATTCATGTGTCTGTTGAATTCCAACACCAACACACCTTATTCTACTGAATAAACACCTGATCCACGTCTTATTTAGGAAACAGAAGTATAAATACCACCACTGAGGCCATCACTATCATCACTAAACAGCCAAAAAGAGTCCTGTTGGTACTTGGAATCAAAAATAACTCTTGAAAACTACTGGACTTCTGCTCTGACAACGTTCCCAAACTCTGAGGTCTGGTTCTTCTATCAGTTCAAAGCTCCTGGACTCAGCAGGTCCATAAAGGTGTGGGTGACGGACCACCAGATGAAGGACCCTGTCATGACCAGAACCATCTACAGACCTGAACCCACTGAAAACTTCTGCAGGAACATGGATGATCCAAACAATGGAAAACATGTCTGAGTTTCTGGGATTTCTATTCCAGGAGCTGCATAAAGTCATCCAACAGTAACGGAGAACAGAAAAGACGCATGAAAAATGTGACTGAACATCAGGATTATTCCACCAAATATTAATGTGGGGACTTTTACCGAGTTCCAACATTAGTTTGTGTTGTTTATAAATGAATACGAACTGGTTTTATTTGCACTATATGACATCCGCATCTTTTGGATATTTCGTCCATTTGTCATGTTGGTAGCGACTGGATAGCGTAGTGGTTGACACCGCCGACTTTGGTGCGGAAGGTTGCCAGTTTGAATCCCAGGTGGGCCCTTAGGCAAGGCCCTTTACACTATACATGCCTATACCTTGTAAGTTGCTTTGGATAAAAGCGCCAGCCAAATTTAATGTTCTAAATAATAACAGTTTTACTTAGAATTTGGGAGAAATGTTGTCTGTAGTTTGGAGAATAAAACAAAAATGTTCATTTTACTCGACCACTAAATAGCAAAACCAGAGAAAGTGATAATTTTGCAGTGGTCTGTATTTTTTTCCCACATGTGAATGTTAGTTTTACATAGTTAATTCATCAGTGTAATTACAGTCTAACCTATGACATAAACCTGTACGTGTTTGTAGCATCACTGTTAGCACAAGTTGCTAAGCTATTGAATTTCAGGCCCTTTTATAGTAATACTTAAGCATCTGTCTGCGATAAAGTGTTTGGATTCAGTCCACATTAAATTGTAGAGGCTGCATTTATGTAATGTTTTGCAGCTGTTGAAGAAATGATGAGCCGTTGGTTCAGTTCCTGAATTCTGATGGGTAGTGACTAATTTACACAAATGCCTAAGAGTTATACTAGTGTGAAAACACTATTGATTCATCATAAAACTCCAATGGGGCAAAATAGTCCACCACAAACCCTGCAGTCGTCTGCACAGGAGAATAGGAGTGTGTTAGCTGACTCCATGTATTTTCAATATTTTCTAGACATTGTGGATTAATTTGCATTGGTTTCTGTTATTCATCATGTTGATTTTTGCCAAAATATTGTGATAATCTTGTTCCAAAATGACACAAAAGCACAGCATTTTAATCAGATTCCAACAAAAGGTCATCGCACACAGCCAAAGCCTCCAGAAAACAGATGAAACTAGAGGAAAAATTAGTTCGTTTGGAATTTGTCTACATTTTATTAGAGGTTTTGATCTTCCCTCAAAATATTATGAATGATTTTTTGGCCACATCGCCCAGATCTGGTGTTTATCCTTTGAACTAAAAACATGTTAGTGTTGTTTTTTTTCTGGGTGTAAATCTCAAACCAAGTGTTGTAACTCTTGTAAAGCTGTTTATGGAAAATCAATCAGTGTTTTTATTTATACCTCAGGCTACTTAAATATTAAATGGGTAACACACTTCCTATCTTGTCATAGCAAGGTGTGTATATGTGCTAATTTACCCACAGGGGCAAATAATCTATCTAATGATGAAAAAAAACAAAAACATCTCATGTCTTGTTTTAGTCTGTTAACCCTTCATGGGGCACTCGTAGAAATACTCAACCTTTCAACCTTAGTGTTTTATTAGAGGACAAAGCTGTATGACTTTTGTGCAATTTTTCAAAATGTTCTTATTGGCATGTAGAAAATCAAGGTCAGTGAAGTTACCATATTTGGTTCCTTGCCTGGAGAACAAAAATCCAAGAAATATATATAAAAAAAAATTCAAGAAAAGCACATGTAAAGGTCTAAGAACATGTATTTTATAACATCAGACCAACAAAAGTGCTGATCCAGACCCCTGTTAACATCAACATGATCCATTTGAACATCATTCATTATGTTAGTACCATTACTTCATCTTTACATTAGTACCATTACTTCAACATGACATTAGTACCATTACTTCATCATTACATTAGTACCATTACGTTATCTTTACATTAGTACCATTACTTCAACATTACATTAGTACCATTACTTCATCATTACATTAGTACCATTACTTCATTATTACATTAGTACCATTACGTTATCTTTACATTAGTACCATTACTTCATCATTACATTAGTACCATTACTTCATCATTACATTAGTACCATTACTTCATCATTACATTAGTACCATTACGTTATCTTTACATTAGTACCATTACTTCATCATTACATTAGTACCATTACTTCATCACTACATTGTGTGTGTGTGTGTGTGTGTATGTGTGTAAATAGTCACAAAAATAAAATAGCGAAATAGCCAAAAACAGTCACTCATCCGATCATGGTTTAAGGATTGTACTTTGCTGTACACTCCACTGTCTTAGATTGTTTGTGAGACCCCGAAAAGCGTAAACAATCTGCCAGTAAAGCCCCCCCCCCGTACTAAAACTCACCGGGCAAACACGGGTCCTGTCTCCACAAACATTTACGCCACCAATTTTTTTTATTACTGCTGTCATGAAAATAAAATAAAACCCCCTCAGTCTGAACTCATTCATGTCTGGCTCACTGTCTGATTACCACAAAGCAAACTTCACAATTATTCCTCTTCCCGTAACGCATCTTACATTGGCTCCCGCTAGACCGACGAAAGAGTTTCACAGAGTTTGCATCAGTTTGAACCAAGCCCCCAGGCACAGCCCCCGGTGCTCCATCCCTTCTCATTATTCTGACACTTATTCACCATTCTAATAACAGTTGCCATGGTTCTGCCAAAGATCCGGTCAGTTCTGCGCCGTACCGACTCTTCATTAATTCTGCTCTAATTGAATATTGAGTACGGGTTGTGTACCGCCGACCACTTACTCACTGATTAAAGCGATAAACACTAAGTTTATGCAAAAGTCTCCTGACAGACGTGATTCAATGGGTCCAGGGTTTTTGCTTGTGGTTTTGGAGTGGCGATACAAGTTGTTCTGTCGAGCAAAGCAAGTGTAGCGACAACAAGGCATAATTGAGGGGTCCATTATTTTTAATAAGCACCATGAATCACTCTGATCTTATGCCGTAGTCTTAATTACAACGTCACAAACATGTATAAATAGTGGATTTTCACATTGAATGCATTAATTATGAAACATTAACATATAAAATCTAATGAACTTGATATCCCTCCATAATTCCTATTGAAAATGAAAGCAGATAATTCATTTTGTTGCTAGATTACCACATGCGTAATATATAATAGACCGTATATGTTCATACAGCGTCTGACGCTTTTATTTGTTTGGATTTCAACACTGCGTGAGTAGTGTGGTCCTTTATTTATTTATTTTGATTGATTTTAGCACTTTTAACGATTTGATTTTATTGTTTTATTTAGAGCATTGTTGTAGTTTTACGTACTTATTTATTGTGTCTTTTAGTTATTTTATTGTTTTGTGCAGCACTTCGGAAACATTCTCGTCGTTTACATGTGCTGTACAAATAAAGTGGATTGGATTCAGCATCTGTTTGCGACAAATCTATCTTTCTGAAAAAAAGAAAAGATATTACAGGCAGTCCTTGGGTTACAACGTACCCAAATCTTCATCCTCAGTGTCACTTTGAAACAACTCCGCCCACTCCGAACGTAGAAGAGGCGGGGCTTCCTCTTCTACGTCGCTTACGTCACTTAATGTTGTAATGATCAACACAGGCCTAGAGCGCCCTCTGGTGGTTTAGTGTGAAAATAACGTGAAATGATATAATAATGTGTTAATAATTTCACACATAAGTCGCTCCAGAGTATAAGCCGCACCCCCGGACAAACTACGAAAAAAACTGTGACTTATAATCACAGATATATGACAGTTATTGTAACTACTTATTAAGTTGGTATTTTATAATGTCAAACATTGCAGAAGTCTTTGGGGCTAAATAAATAAATATATATATATATATATATATAAACGTTCCCTGGCAGACCTTTTTAATCTGTTCTTTCTTAGAGTTGCGACTTTTGATTTACCTCGAAACGAAAGTGCTAATTAATAAGTCAAGTGCTGGATGAAGTCTGAGCTCTGCCAGTTGAACAGTTCTATTGAAACCCTTTCAAAAGGTTGTTGTATGTTAATGCTTGCGACTTAATAACTGAAATGATTCATCACTTTAATAAGCCGTCGTGATTAATTTAATGTTTACCACAGGCTGTGTCATCCTCACAACTTTTGTGTACAACAAGCGCGAGGATCTGTGTCGGAATACGAAGTGCGTTAGATGTCTTCTGGAAATCAATCTTCCTTCAGCTGCGAGGGACACATTTCATCTAACAAAGATTATAATTAGTTGCCCTTTTATTCCGTGCAACTTTTCTCTGAGGTTTATCCTTGTAGAGAGGAACAATCAGTGTACAAGGTCCCCTGTCAAACATCTCCACCCTCTCAGAGAGTTATTTTGAGTCTTGAGGATAAACCTGTTCTCTCAGGGCTCCGGAGACATGAAAAGATCTGCCTCTCATACAAATTAGATCTCCTACCTACAGAACCCTCTACTTCTGTGTCATTACTGAAATGCAAATGGATTTCGGGAAAAATCCAAATTAATTCCCTTTCTGTCACAAAAAACCAAAAAAAACCTGTTTACTCCAATGATGTCTTGACTTTCCCTTGGGTCACCTGTTTGCTGCAGAATATGGCGGGCATCGCCGTGACAACATGCACTCACTGTTATACTTTGTAATTAACCAGGAAAAGGATGTCACGCTAGACATGCCACTGCCTTTGTTGTATGTTTTTGTTTATGGTTTTCTGTTTCTACTGAGACGAGAAATCGGCAATATCTCAACGGAATTTGGTTGTTTGACTTGATATTAATTTATGTGTGGTACCGTATGCATTATTCTGTCAGAACACTATACTATGAATTATTTTAGGTGTTTTTCTACACTTTAAAACAGCACATGTGTTTGATATATGAACTGTTTTGACTGTAATTAGGAACAGATGAAGATAAAGTTTGTGTCCGTCCATCAAGTTCAGCAGTTATTTTATTTATTTAATGCTTACATACCAGTCGGGTCATACTAGACCCGTTCTGACATTCAACAGTATTAAAAATACCTTAAACATCATTCTTTTATCCTGAAATTTGATTTGAGTTTTCCTAAATTTTGCCAAAATACACAAATGAAAATATTTTAAAATGTTATACTTTTGGTGCTACAGATTTTTGGACACTGAGGCTGGTTCAGATTAATTTTTATGTGTATTATGTGTTTGCATTTATGTTTATTTTATGTAAAATGGGGCATGATACAGTGGGGTGTAGGGCCAACAACCTCACGATACGATACATATCCCGAATCACGATATATGTGCATTCCGGTACATGGTATTCAACGCGATATGCATCCCGATGTTTTAGGCCTATATTTTTGTATTTATTTATTTTTTTTACATCAAGAAAATTAGAACAAGGATAATGTTATCTGCTATTTCCATAACAATTTTAAACATTATAACAGTGATATTGACAGAGAAATATAATATATAACAA
>JAPSES010000236.1:11111846-11124212 GCA_029822895.1 Maxillicosta whitleyi
TGTCACTGCTCAGTGTCACAACTAGATTATGTGGATTGAACAGATTGGTGTCAATATTGTGTGTGTGATTTTACATGGAAGATTTAGACGAAAAGATGTTCATATAATGTAACAGGTAACGGCATCAATTTCCGAAATGTAAGGAGTAGAAAGTACAGCTAACTGCCACAAAATGTAGTGAAGTAAAAGTAAAAGTATGCATTATTATTTTTACTGAAGTAAAGTACAAATACGTAAAAAACTAAAACTTAAGTACAATAATGAAGTAAAAATACTTCGTTATATAGGGTCTCACTTCCTCCACGAATGGTGTGCTGTAGTATCTGGACCAAGAGTTCAGCAGCAGATCCCTGAAGTCCTGAAAGTAGAGAGGTGGGGCTTCATCCAGCACCTCCTACAGATGATCAGCGGTTAATAACGAACCATGAAGTATATAACAAATAAGAGACAATGTGATGGTCCTGGAGGTAGAGATGTGGACCTCCGTGGATGGGATTTACAGGAGGTCCTCGGGTTACGATCAAGTTGTGTTCCTACACTGGTGACCCAACCCGAATTTCCGCGTAAATCGGAATTAATGATATCGAGCTTCGTTTCCATCGTAATAGCTTTCCTCTTGGCCTGACCAGCATCGTTTGAAGGTCCTTTTTTGGGTTAGGGTTAAAATGAAAAATGACGGACGAGACTCAGGCGTCGTAAAAGTGAAACAGCGTAGACCGAGTACCGCGTAACCCGAGGACCTTCTGTATTCATTGGTCCTCAGGTAGGTTGGTAGATAGATAGATAGATAGATAGATAGATAGATAGATAGATAGATAGATAGATAGATAGATCTTGTAGTGCTGCAGCAGTTTATAAAAATAGAATAGAAGAATATGTACCTTTGCTTTGTAACTCAGTTCCTTATGTTACTTATTTTACTGCTTCCAACACATCACTGTCAAAAACTAAATGTTCACTTGCTGCCTAAGATATCCAACCTAGCGAAAGGTGACATTATAATGAAATAATCAATATTATTATCACTTCTCCTGTCAGCGTCAGAATGTTACGGCTCATCTGTGAAAGTTATATGTGTTTATAAATGCACACCTCCAATACTGATTAGCTGAACGACACTAAAGGTCGAAGTAAAGTTGTTTTTATTTATATAGCACCAGTCATTATACATAACTATCTCAATGCACGAATTCAAGTAGGAGCCATAAAAGTACTATATGGAGATGAAAATCCAAGAAACTGTCCAGTGGGAAGGAAAACCTCTTTTAAAACTCAGACAGAACTGGGCTCCGGGTAGGCGGCCATCTGTCTGGACCAGTCGGGGTCAGTGGAAAGAGGAGAGAGAATAACAAATGACACAGATACTGGGAAATACTGGGCAGGTTGGAGTCCAGAACCACACATCAGTTAGAACTCGAGTCAAAAAGGAAGAAAAAAAAGAAAAAGAACTGTAGAACCAGAGCAACGTGGTGTAAAAGGAGGTTGGAGGATGGACCTGAGCAGGACCTGATCGTCAGGCATCAGGCATGTCCGTCCCTATAGAGCCCACCCCTCTTTTTCATCCATGATAATATATCCTTTTAGGGATGCACTGATACGACGCATTTCCAGACCGAGTACTAGTACTGATATCTGTGTACTTGCTGATCCAGAGTACTGATGTGAGTACTTAGTAATCAGATTCCAGTTGTTGGTTCCTTTAAAATGTGCTTTATTGTGGTTGTCATTAGTCTGACTGGAACAAAGTGCTGCTACTGACATTTAATGTGTTGAAATTGCCTCTGTATCTGTCTGTGTCTTTACTCCTCTGTATCTGCTGCACTGAACTGTAAGTGGTATCGGTGCGGTTGTATCCGAGTATTTTTATGAGTACTCATGCTCAGTATCGGACCGATACTGGTATTGGCATCGGTGCATCCCTATATCCTATATTTATTCTAATTGAGATTATAATCCATTTTCCAAGAGTGACCCAGCCAACATCGTTACAACAGATCCAGACACAATAAACCAACAACTGTCACACATTACAATAAATAAAATAAAGTGTCTACTTATGTACAATATAAGAACAATGTAAATAAAGTAAGGATATTGAGGATAATTTCAGTGCAAGAGTATTGTTTTCCTGGTCCTTTAAGATTAAAAATACCCCAAAGGAACAGGCTCTGACAGTTTTGGGTTCTTCTATAAATCATTCCTTGAAGGAGTTGCAGCAACATACTTTTTTTTTTTTTTTTCTATCAGAACTTAATACAGTAAATATAATATGAAAACACACCACAAACCTAGAAAGATCCAATAATGCGCAAGATATTTCTTAATACATATACATATTCAGCTTTAATGCAGTGTTATTTGGACACACACGTATGAATGGACTCTATTAAGTACTTTTAAAGGATAATTCTATTGTGCTGCTAAAACTTCATGTACAACAGTTCCGATACTTGCTATGGTTTAGAAATAATAAGGAGGTTATTGATGGAAAACGGTCGCCTATCAGGTGTGGAGTTTGGTTAAATGGGATAAAACATGAAAATAGTTGTAAAGGGTCGATGTGCTGCTCCTTTGTATGTTGATGAGCAGGAAAATGATGGTGAATATCTGTCCATAATAAGGTTCATATTTATTAAACCTGCTTTTATTATTAATCTGTGGTTCATTTATTTGTATATTTGGACCCTACTAGTACATAAAGTTTGAATGTGAACCCTCCAGCTTCTGCTAAACTATCTTTATATTAATTTTAGTAAAAATCCAGTGGGTTTCTACAACCTGTTTCAGTTCCGTTTTAATTTGTTACGTCTATAACTAGTTACATCATGGCATTTGCCCATATAAGGTCAAGACTTCCGACGAACTTTTCTCTGCAACAGTTGTAGTAAAGACTGAAAATATGTCCAAACTTTGAGTCGATTACCTAAAATGTTCAGTTATATATATATCAGAACAGGATAGAGCAGCACAATTAACAACCTGGAGGGGGCGGGACCTTACATGGCTCATGTGAATTTAAAGGGCCAGCGCTCTAAACCACCTTTCTAGTGTCATTAGTCAAAAATAGTGTTGAAAATGAACCTGTGAAGTTGAATTAATGAAGAATTCACACCCAAACGGAACATTTACAGTTTATGTAGAACACAGGGAAATGATTTAAAATGCATAAATATATTTAAAAAAGCAAAATATCAGTTAAAAATAATAAGTTAAAAGTCTATAGGTTGTTCTAAAAAAACAAAAAAAAAAAAAACCCAGCAATTTGAGAAGCTTATGTCTCGCTGCTGAGCTCTGCCCGCAGTGCTTAACTCTTCTGTCAGTCACGGTTCACATGAGAATGACGAATTAATTGGCCTGAGTTGTTGGTCTGTTGTGTATTTGCATCGGTGGTGGACATTGATCTGCTGTGGAAATTGCTTTGAGAGCTTCCTGTCATCAGCACCACTGACCAGAGAAAAGATCAAGTGACCCACGAGAATCATGCATCGAGTGTCTTCTGCTTCACGTGGCAGAGTAATGAAGAAAAAAACACACGTGGTATGCGTGATGTCGAGGGAAAAAAAAGCGTTCCTCACATCCACATGTATATTTGTTTTAATTCTACCTGTTGGATTATTTTTTTTATTGAGCTTACCAAATGACCAAACAACAGACCATGAGTTCAATCATCTGTTTAAGCTTTAAGCTAACTTTAATATGCCGACCTGTCCCTCGATTTTATTCCCATGCAGGTTCAAAGAACAGTAGATGACAGAGGGAGTTTACAAAAACTGGTTATAACTGTCTGTTTGTTAGAAAATGAGCTGGTTTTCCGTAATTATGACATTGACATATTTTTTTTCTAGGTACAGAATAAACAGTTAAATAAGAAACAGAATTATCAAATCAGAAAAATGCTAAATTATCATGAAATGATGATAGCGACTGGATAGCTTAGTGGTTTACACCGGTGACTTTGGTGTGGAAGGTTGCTAGTTTGAATCCCAGGTGGGAAGATAGTTTACGCTATACATGCTTGTAATACTCGTAAGTCGATTTGGATAAAAGCGTCAGCCAAATGTAATGTAAAATGAAAGAAATACCCATTACTACATAATAATCATTTACACAACGTAATAATAAACCTATTACTGACAACATTTCAGTAACAACTACACTAACGTACAATGCAAACACCTTCTCAGCTAGTACTGATTAAGCAAAATCAAACAGTAATACTGTGCTTCTATCCAGCCTCACTCACTATAAAGCCGCTCTCATTTACATATATTTTTTCCTTTTTTGCTGCCAGACAGCTGAGCACTTGTGAAAAAAAAACAAAACAGAAATATTTAATCACTTCATGTAAAGACTACTTGTTAACCAGCAGTTTCTTCTAAGCCATTTCAAGCTGTTGTGCTGTAGCGACAAAAATCTTTGTTTTCTAACAACGAGCGTCTCAACATAAACACATTATTGTCTGTTCTGAGTGACACCGGGCAGCTTGTTTCGGCATTAATCTAAACACTGAAAACACTAAAACAGCAAGTGTAGTTTGGATAACAGTCAAACACAACGACAGAATATTAGGAGGTCTTCAAAAATGAAACATCACTCAGAACTAGCTGCCGCTAAGGCCGACACTATGGCTGTCAAAATGATGAGATTTGACTCATAGTAGAAGAAGATGTGCCACAAAGAGATTATTTTACTGAAAATACTTGGCGAACAAAGGAACGACGTGAAAATAATGAAATGTTTCTCTTCTGCTCTTTGTGTCACCCAACCATTTTTATACAGGTGTATGGAAAAGACTATCAAGGTAACCGTATTTGCTCAGATAAAAAACATAAGTCAGATAAAAGCTGGGAATCTAATACTCACTGTTGTCAAGGTCAACATGAACAAATAAAAGCCTGTTCTTAACAACATGCACGTACATGCACTGGTGTCTGTGCTGCCAGTTGAGCACAGTGTTTACTTCTACAGGTCTGATGTAACGCACTCAACAATACAATTCATCTGCTCCATACTGCTCATCTCTCAGGTAGAATGTTCTGATTTCAGCCACTGCAGGTGTGTGTCTTTGTCAGTGAAATTGTCATTTGTAGACACAAGTGTGTGAGAAAGACATTTACACATTTAAAGTGATGGATGATTTCTATCCATTAAAACAAGGATTTGTACTAAATATTACCATGTCATTAAACAGAGGAAATTAGAAATAAAGGCCTGACGCAAATGCAAACCTCAAATAAAGGCCTGGTACTATCTGTAGTTGAAGTCAATAATGGCCTGGTACCACCTGGAGTTGAAGTCAATAATGGCCTGGTACCATCTGTAGTTGAAGTCAATAATGGCCTGGTACCACCTGTAGTTGAAGTCAGTAAAGCCCTGGTACCACCTGTAGTTGAAGTCAATAAATGCCTGGTACCGTCTGTAGTTGAAGTCAATAAAGGCCTGGTACCACCTGGTGATGAAGTCAATAAAGGCCTGGTACCATCTGTAGTTGAAGTCAATAATGGCCTGGTACCATCTGTAGTTGAAGTCAATAATGGCCTGGTACCATCTGTAGTTGAAGTCAATAAAGGCCTGGTACCACCTGGAGTTGAAGTCAATAAAGGCCTGGTACCACCTGGAGTTGAAGTCAATAAAGGCCTGGTACCGTCTGTAGTTGAAGTCAATAATGGCCTGGTACCGTCTGTAGTTTGAAGTCAATAAAGGCCTGGTACCACCTGGTGATGAAGTCAATAAAGGCCTGGTACCATCTGTAGTTGAAGTCAATAATGGCCTGGTACCATCTGTAGTTGAAGTCAATAATGGCCTGGTACCATCTGTAGTTGAAGTCAATAAAGGCCTGGTACCACCTGGAGTTGAAGTCAATAAAGGCCTGGTACCACCTGGAGTTGAAGTCAATAAATTCCTGGTACCATCTGTAGTTGAAGTCAATAATGGTGTGGTACCGTCTGTAGTTTGAAGTCAATAAAGGCCTGGTACCACCTGGAGTTGGAAGTCAATAAAGGCCTGGTACCACTTGGAGTTGAAGTCAATAAAGGCCTGGTACCGTCTGTAGTGGAAGTCAATAAAGGCCTGGTACCATCTATAGTTTGAAGTCAATAACGGCCTGGTACCATCTGTAGTGGAAGTCAATAAAGGCCTGGTACCATCTGTAGTTTGAAGTCAATAACGGCCTGGTACCATCTGTAGTGGAAGTCAATAAAGGCCTGGTACCGTCTGGGCGTAGGCGTGGGCGACACATTATGACAAATCTCAAATAGCAAAAAATGAAAGAATTTTCTCTGCAGGTAAATATGCCTTTGTGGTTTTTGCAGGTGCAGAATATTCCTTTTTTTTTATGTTTGCGTGACTTTTTCATAGCATTTGTATAAAATTTACTGAGCAAAAAAAATAATAAAGTGCACGGAAAAACCAAACTCCCCTAAAACCCTGCGACGCTGCACAGACATATCACAGGTCATCAGATTTAGAAACGGTTACATAAGTGTGATTCAGCTCGTATGATGGATGTAGGCACAGATTAACAGTCGCTCTGTTGCGTCGGTGTTCACTGCCCCGTCCCTGTTGTTTTAAAACAAACTGAGGCTTGTTTCTTCCGCTGCCGAAACAATGACAAATGAAACCCAATGACAAACAATGATTTGCTTTAAAGTGCATCCAGCCTAAACTATTAATTCATAATCTATCAAACGAGGCCACGTCGCCGCTGTACTCCTGTCAGTGTAATTAAATGCAAATTGCAAAGCCGAGCATTTAATGTGTAATAGGTTGAAACGATCCCTCATAACATCAGCATATGCGGATGTTAATGTAGCTTGAAGATCCTTGGCGTTATGCTTAATGGGCACAAATTGAAACGAATGTACACGATCTTATCAGTTGGATCGGCTGGAATACTTATTAAGTAATCAGTAGCTATTTGACTTTCTGGGTAGTCCCAAGTTTGTCAATGAAAAGAAATTCATTAGTTAAGATCTGCAATTTTTTTTATTTTTTTTAAAATTTTTTTTTATCCCCCTTCCTCTTAGTTGGAGTTCAGAGCGTCTGCCCGCCTGCATATCAAATCACATTTAGCTTTAATTAGCTGTTTAATTACACCAAGTGCCACTGACTGTGGCAGTTGATATACCGCATTAACAAGTGATTTTGGGGTTGATACCGTCCTCTTATAGAACAGTCTTATCTGTTTTAGTGATGGCACTGAGACGAAAATGGACGCCTTGTCAGTTTTTTTTCTTCTTTTCTTTTACCCCAACTGTTCAAGGCACACGTCCGTCCTCCACAGTCGGGGTCTGCTCCAGGTTTTTGCCTGATAAACGTCCACTGTCACTGCTCACATGTGTTCGATCCTGGAGGATTCTGTTGGTTTCTGTAAATTGGCTTTTTTGCCCGGGGGTTAAAGGTAACGTGTCACGAGGTAACTTTTGTTATGATTTGGTACTATATAAACAAAACTTGATTTGACATATTATTATTATTATTATTATTATTATCATTATTATTAGTGGTTTACGTCACTGAATTTGGTGCAGAAGACTGCCGGTTCAATCCTTGGGTGAGGCCCTTTACACTATACATCCCTATATCTAGAACCACAAGGGGGCAGTGTCTTATTGTGCTGGTCCCAAGCCTGGATAAATACAGAGGGTTGTGTCAGGAAGGGCATCCAATGTAAAAAAAAAAACATCAACATGCGAATCTGATTCGCTTTGGCAACCCCTGAAGGGAAAACAAATGATTCTTTCGGCTTTTCCCTTCAACGGTCGCCACAGATAATCACATTAGCATGTTGATTTTTCACAGGTTTTTACATCGGATGCCCTTCCTGACACAACCGGGCTTGGTACCGGCCAAATAAAGGCACGCGCCTCCTTGTGGCTACATTGGGATGTATAGCGTAAAGGACGTTTCCCAAGGGATCACCTGGGTCCGTTAACCACTGAGGTACACAGTCACTATTTTTAAAAGAAACTTACAATGTATTATGTATTATTTATAATAAATGATTGTTTCTATGTTACATAATTATGGAATTTTTAAAGACATGATCATAACAAAACTTTTAATAAAGATAAATGTAAGATGTGTGGACTTCAGAAGGCCCTCATTTCTATATTGGCCCATATGCTGAGTGGCACTGCGCTGCTGAAAGTATAGGCAGGTCTATTTTAGGGCCAAGGACGAATGCGTATGTGTGAGGCCGTCCAGCGGCTGCAGCTGCACAGAGCCTCCACTTTGACGTGTCACCACAGCCTCTTGATTTGTCTCATCTGGAGCTCTTGGGCCGGTTCCAGCTGCAACACCAAATCACTAAATCAATCTAATCAGCCAATCTGCTGTTGAGCACCGCTCTGCTGCGTATGCCCCCCCCCTTCCTCCCTTCTTCCTACAGCTCTACCTGCTCTTCTGTCTAAAATCATGCATGCTGCAGAAGGAGCCAGAAAGTCTGAAATAGAAACCTGGAGCTTTTGTTTTTTTTCCATCGAGCTGTGAAAATCTAATCAAGACTGAAGAGCTAACTTTGAACCTAATTGTGCCTTATTTGTCAGATGAAAAGCTGTTTCTTCAAAGTCTCCTTTTTCAAGTGTCACTTTTCTTGTTAGCATGTGTTAACCCTCCCCTCCTTCCTTCCCTCCCTCTCTCCTTTTTTTTTTTTTTTTTACTTCTATTTTCTTCCCCTTTGACAGTGAATTAGCTCGGGGTGCGTGTACGCCGCTCGCACACGGACGTGACATTGTTCAGATGATTTCAAGAGCATATTGAATTCATGAAATGCACCTGAGAACATTGGGAAAAGTTTTGTGCAAAACAAAGACAGTTTCATCCCGTTCATGCCTCGTGGTTAATTGTTCAGTTTAACAAAGAACCCGAACGCTGGAGTCTGCATCAGAGTTATCATAGTTTTGACATTTTCATTTTCATTTAGTCTTTCAGTTTGGTTTTCAATTCCAGGTTAGGTTTTGTTCTGTGACTGCGTAAGTAATGAATTTTTAGTTATTAAGTGGAAAGTGTTAATACATAAAAGCTGAATGTACTGTTGCACATTGGGTCATAATGGCATTTCCAGCTTGTGCAATAATACATTCACAAAAGGCTCATTTATTGGCCAAGATTTCAAAGGACTTGGAGAGATTTAATTGCAGGGGGAAAAAAAATGTAAAAAGTAGTATGACCTTTGTTATCTTGTAATATTTTGGATTCTTTTGCTGTAATTTATTATTTTTTTCAAGCCTCATTAAGTTTTCACGTTTGATTTGACATTTATAAATGAGTAACCTGTGATTTCCTTAATAACTACGTAGTTAGAAACTGCCCACATTAATTGCAGTATGACTTTTTGTCCAAATCATGCAACACTAGATAAATATAAAAAGAAAAACGATGTAATTATGGGATAGATGAACCACTACATTACCCACTGGTATCTAAAATTGTTATTTTTGAAGCCGGTAGTTAGCAGTTTGTCCGTCGCCGTGTTAGCTGTTTGGAGCCAGAAGTTACCATATTTGGACAAAATGTGCAGAACTGGAATCTCAAGGGATGTAAGATAAGATGAAGCCTGACCTTAACCTTTAGGAAGTTTTCATTTCTTAAACCTTCACAGTTTGTTTCAGGTCAAATTTAACCCAGAATTCCCTCGTAGTAAGATTTATTTAGAATGTCTAAATAGAATATCCCACATTAATAAATATATGTAAACTAATATATAAATATAATTGATGATTCAGAGCAGGAAGAGCATTATTTTTTTTAAGTTTTACAAACTGTTTTTTGTAGAAGAACATCTACTATCACACAGTATCATTTCCTGTTTTACATAAAAACATAAAAAAAAAAACCATTATGATTTATATATAAAATTGACCTGAACCAGTCTCAGAGTCCAAAAATCTGTAGCACCTGTACAAAGTATATTTTCATTTTTGTGTATTTTAGCCAAATTTAGGAAAAGTCATCAATTTTCAGAATAAAAGAATGATGCTTAGGGTATTTTTACTACTGTTAAAGGTCAAAACGGGTCCAACTTAAGGGTTAATTTTTGCAACAGCAGGACAGTATAGAAAAGAGTTACATGCACTCACAGCAAACAAATGGACATGTGAGAATAAAAACAAAAGAATCAATATAAAAACATACAATATAAAATGTCAGTCAATTATATACATCAGAGAAAATGGGAGCTATTGCAATCAGCCGCTGTTTGAGGTAGACGACTGTGCTAGCATACAGACGTGATAAAATTTTAAACGTACTGTAAGAAAAAAAAAGTCATTTTACAGTTTAGTTATGAAAGTGGAATGAGTCCTGAAATCATTTATTAAATTAGTATTTTTTTTTTTTTTTTTTACCTCTATTGCTATTGCTTTTGGTTCGGTTTGTTTGTTTGTTTGTTTGTTTGTTAACACTATTTGTCCAATTCAGACCAAACTGGGTTTATAGATTACCAATGACCCAGAATAGTTACATTTTGGGAACAGTAGGTCAAATTAATTTTTAAAATCCTTTTTTCCCAATTAACTTAAAATGGGCAAAATTTTAAACATTAGGTTGGTTGAATTCATACCGAATTGACTGATCGCAGAAAGCATCTCGTTACATTTTGGGAACAGTAGGATAAAGTTAGTTATAATAGTTATAGTTATAATGGGTAAAATATGTGCAAGGGGCGGGGTTTGTTGTACCACTTGTTGAAGATAATTTCAGTGTAAGTCTATGGGAGATCACCATCTAGTGGTCGTCAGTGGTATTACAATTACAGACACTTAAACATGCAAAGCTCATGACGTTTGTTTAGTTCATGACGCATTGTTCATTGTTATTTAGTCTCAATTAAAGCCGTAACCAACCGGCATCATTTATTTATCATTATTGGGGTTTTTTTTTGTTTGTTTGCTTTATCTGCCCCATCATTTTAACATTCTCACATACTCAATTTGACTGATCCTATGTCATCATCTCAGCTGGGGTTTTTTTTGTTTTTTTTGGCACGTGAGCCTTAATTACCCAAAGTGAGCAACAATATATCTCCTAAATCAGCCTTTCCATCCAGCCGCGGTGTCATCTGAACAGTTAAAGCTGATTACTGGCATTTGCATGTTGCTCATCTTTCCCCCTCACTGACTCTCCTCCCTCCAACGTGCCAGTCTCATGTTACTCAAAGAAAAACCACAGCCAATTTCATCCGAGCTGCGCTGGTGTTCGGTCTTCCAGTCTGATAATCATGAGAACTGAAAGGAGGAGGATTCAGATTCAGATCTTGAGGCTCCGTCAGAAGGAATAGCAAGTGTTTCATCGACGAGTGAGACGGGGTTTGATGAGACTAAACGCCTGAAAATGAAAAGAAACGCCTTAAATGACTGTGTCTGATTACCTCTTAGTTCACCTACATCCAATCTGGTTTCACGGTGGCACCCATCAGCCTGTGTAATTTATAATAATGTGAGATTAATTCACACTAAGGGCGAATGGCAGGAGATCTGAGTCACCGTGTAGCGTTTATTATTTGGACTTCATGCCACGTGTGTTTAATATAAAACGACAGACACCTGTTGTTGGGATTCTACTTACAAATCTGACGCTAATTCTCCATCCCCCGCGTTCTTTACATTGGTTATTACCTCGACCATAAAACAAGACATGAATCAACCATTTAAAGGTGGCGTAGGAGATGTTTTTCTGTCGCGTTTTTTACTATATAGCTTAAAATCCCCTCCATACCCCGATTACAACCAGTTAATTGAATGCTCTAGTCACATGCGGAATAAACGCCATCCGATCATTTTAACCGGCCCGTCAAAATGATTGAACTGCGAAATGTCCATCAAACTCAACTGTCATTTGTCCCTCCCCCCTCCATGCAAACCCCTATTCGTGCATGAATCGTGAAAAGTGTTCTTGGAACACTTGGAAGACAAAGCTTGGCTAGTTACGTTAGCTTTATTAAAATGTTAAGTTCACCAGCAAACTGTTTTTTCACTAAAAATAACGTTAGCTAGCTAGAATTGGGGCTGTTCTGTTGACAAACATAATAGTGAAATTAAACTGACGGTTTTATCCAAAGCCACTTACAAGGTATGGGCGTGTATAGCGTAAAGGGCCCACTTGGGATTCGAACCGTCAAACTTCTGCATCTAAGCTATCCAGTCGCTATATCGAAATGCACCGATTACAGCGTTCAAAGCCAACTGTAGTGGGCTGCTAGCCTGACATCAGTCTTACCACAATCAGCTGTTCTTACTAGACAGAGATCATGTAGAACAGTGGTTCTGAACTCTGGTCCTGATGACCCAGCGTCCTGCATGTTTTAGATCTTTCCCTCTTCCAGCACACCTGGAAGCCATTACATCATTGTCAGACTTCTGCAGAGCT
>JAPSES010000236.1:11187591-11205696 GCA_029822895.1 Maxillicosta whitleyi
AACCATTAGTGATGAACTCTAGGTGGAAAATAGAGCCCCGCGGCTGTGGTTTATAAACACTTTACCCAGACAGGTTTATTTTGGAATTTACTACCTCATGTGTCAGTTTAAGTTCATATTTGTGTAATCCAGTACATTGGCAACTTTGATAAAACTACAGAGCTCTTTATTCTAAACACTCTAATGATCAGTTTTAGGAATTAAAAAAATGTAATTTAATGTAGAAATACTACTTATAGCCCCTTTAATTTCAGGTCAGATTAGCTCACTGCGTGTCTCGTCTTGTGACCCATTTTGGTTTTATAATGACTGAAAATAGAATTTAAATTTGTCAAACCTGAAATGAAGGCTCTGGACTCTTGTCTGCTCCTCATTTATTATACATTCTGTGTAATCTCATTAACCTATAA
Source organism: Maxillicosta whitleyi (assembly GCA_029822895.1). Lineage (NCBI taxonomy): Eukaryota > Metazoa > Chordata > Actinopteri > Perciformes > Neosebastidae > Maxillicosta > Maxillicosta whitleyi. The sequence goes on from JAPSES010000236.1 coordinate 11,188,002, forward strand.
AAGTGTAAAACTTCCTGCACACATGATTATATATAACACTGTACGGCTTCATGTAGAAACTTTTAAGATTGTTATGTAAATGACCCTATTGCTCCGTAACCTCTTAACGGTAAATTGAGATGTAGAAAAGCATGTATATGTTGACCTTCCACTCTCTGTCCAACATCTGAGGCCAGCTGTTTGAACATCTGTGCTTATTTTCAATCCTCACAGCTGCTGAGAGGTCAGCCCCAACCTTGGATTTGACCTGCTCCCCTCTTCTCACCCCGCGGGGATCCCCTCTCCACGCCTCCCCTATCCGCCTGCAAACCCCCTCTCCAGTCCTGCTGCTACCCAAACCTCGCTCTGTAGTCAGCAGTGTCGGAGGTGTCAGACCCGTGTCTCTGTACAGTTCAGAGAAGAAGCAAAGCATGTCCAAGGCTCAGTCCATCCAGTCTGCCCCCTCTCTCCCTTCACTGACACCCAAAGGTTACAACCGTGAGCCTTCTGCACCTTCAAGACCTGGTTCAGCAGAGGTAAAGCAACATGTTTATGAAACTTTACTAGGTCCTGAACACAACTAGATTAGGTTTTGGAGACTTATGCACCATTTACTGCACATTCTCCTGCATCCCATTCAATATATTCTCGGGGCAGTTTCGCCTAGAATATGTCAGAGTTGTTTTTATGTCAAAGATTTTACATTCATCAGTCTTCATTAATTAAAAATATGAAATGAGTCTTCTACAGGTAATTTCATCTCAACAACAGGCACATTTTATGTAAATTCAGGAGTTCAGTTGTTTATATAAAATGCCACAAGGCAGATCCTCTCCTTATTTTATTCTGAATGATATAGTCAATAATTAAATAGTACCTACTTCTGCTTTATTATTTTATTATTGCGACCTTTTATTTAGAACCTTTGCCTGACAAAATATAGATAATACAATAGAAAGCACTTTTCATCTGTAACTCCAAACTAAATGTATGTGCTGTAAGTGCAACTCCATCCCTTCTTTCAGACATGATGTTTATGGTCTGTTAGGCTTATTTTTTCATAGTGTTAGATGGTTTATACCCAAACTATGTTCATGTATTGTACAGTACATGAAGAAGCAACTCCATGCAGCCTCCTGTTTAGAATGAGTCAGTTCTGAATCACATTCACTCTTCTCTATATTTACGTGTATGACCTTTCTCCAAATTGTTCTGCCTGTATCTTTGCATTGTGGAGGAAATCAAAACTTTTTCAAAATGATGAATATTACAGTGAAGAGTGTAATTTGTTACATAATAAATAAAACACGGAACTGTAGATGACACATTATCGTATCCTTCAGCTGTAGTTTCAGAGATGACCAGGAAGTTTTAACATCTGTAAGTTACTGGTTCACTTTTCCACCGAATGGAATTCCTTGACGTCACTTGACAATCATGTGAGATGAACTTCACATGAATGAAGGTGTGAATTATTAAATGGAAACCCTTCATAGTCTGTAACCTAGGACTTAAGGAAGTAGGTCTGTGACCTGAGCATTGCTGGTTGAAATTCCTACACCACCTGACAAAATGTGGGAAAAGAGGTAACACTCGACTCTGACAACAAACACTGTTGAGGTTTTGAAGATTCTCAAACTTCTTAAGCCTCAACTGGTTAAACGTGTGATCAGTAACCGAGTGTACCCACCCATTATTATCAATCAATATGTGCACCCATGTGTAGGTTGAACTTTCCCTGATAAATCTTTATGCTTTAACTGCAATTTTATTGTAATTAGAATGGGTGAAATGGCCTACTTAACATGAGGGAAAGAAGATAATTACTCTACCATGGTTCATTTTTGTCTCTTAATGCACTGCTTAATGCACTGTCAATCATTTTACAATAACTAACATGTGCCATACTGTGGTGTCATACTGTGGCGCTTCCATAACTACTCATTTGGTAACATTATTTCAGCCGGTCCATCATTTTCCTGTCTGTTTTCATGACTTTTCCTTTGTTTCTTTGATTCTAGATGAGCCCAGTCCTAAATCACCCGTCCTCCTCAGCCTCTCACACTCCTTTGTTTGTGCCTACTTGTCCACTGTTGACATCCACTCTCCTCGATCAGGTCAAACCTCAAAGCTCTCCTCAGTCACCGATTCCAGAAGATGACATCAGCCGTGGCTCTGGTTACGGCTTCAGTGAAGTGTCACCTGTTTCTCATGTTTCGCTGAATCATTCGTCCATTAAGTCATCAGTGGTCATGAGTCAAGTTAAGAACAACAGCACTACTGTAGTTAAGTCTGAGGTAGGGACACATTTAAAGATCCTTCTTATTTGTTTATTTATAGAATAGAAAACGGCAGAACACAGTACAATAGAATGGAATAGCCTTTATTGTCACTGCAGTCAGGGCAATAATATGAAAAAAAAAAAACAATGTGTCTGAAAATAAGAATATTATTTCCTCAAATTACAATCAGGAGTCAGTAATAATTTGGCTATCTGATAACTGTGCACAGTCAAAACAAAATAATAGTGAGTTCAACATAGCTGTTCTACTGCTAAAATTTAATACATCCTGTCTTGCTGTTTGAGGAAATACAGTAAATAGGATAGGCAAATGAGAGGCTTTTGAGATGTGTAATGTAATGCAGCCCAAAAACATGTTTGAGCTCCACACATAACTGATATATTACTGTTTGTATTGACAGAAAACACCGCATTCAGACCAAGAGTCTGGAGAGATACATGTGTCGGGTAAGGACCTCTTCATGATCAACACATAAAGCATTGGGAGTCCAAGTGGCTACAGCTACAACTCAAAAAGCTCATTCCTCACCTGAGTTGACGCCTTGTATATGTTTAGAGACACTTGAGTTATTGATTACGCCTGACGTGGCCTTTTGTGACAGGACCCAGTCGGAAGCGGCGCATCTTGTACTCCTCATCTAGCAGTTCTAAGGAAAATGAGCAGAAAGAGAGGAAGAAAAGTAAGATGAGGGTACGGCGTTCTCGGATGAAACCAAGGACATTGTTCAAGTCTTGTAAGTGCAACTGCCAACACTGGTTTTAAATATTTAATCGCACAGACGGATAACATCTGTCCAAAAATGAGTATGCACTCCAAACCACTTTGGTTACCAAGGATGATGAAAATCTGGACTGTATTTATTTAACCCAACAAAACTTTGGATGCATTTTCTATGTGATACTCGAACAGCGCAGCTCACAAAAAAATAATTAACAAAATATTAACGCGTTGACCTGCGTTGGGTTCTAGATACTGGACTCCATTATTGTCAATACTGAGGGTGGGATGTGAAAAAGTTGAGTGTTTAAAAAAATAAATAAAGAACAAGAACCGGCAATTCCACATTTTTTTCTCTATTACTTAAATACACAACATGTTTTATGACTATCAAATACTCAGGAAATTCATTTTTTTGTTTTTTTAACAGATGAAATAAAGTTGTCAGTTTTAACTGAGAGAATCCGGTCATTTTTCAGAATTAAACTTTTTTCAAAATAAAAGACTGTTCAGACTCATAATGCATACAACAGAAATAATTAGTTATTTATTGGGCAACCGGTGACCCGGCACCAACTGATCCATGGACCGGTACCAATCCGCGGCCCGGGGGTTGGGGACCACTGGTGTAAACCACTAAACTACCCAGTCACTTATAATACAGATAACACAATCCATATTTAGCACTACAGAACCTTAATACATATTAGGTACTGAAAGATGAATACTTTTAAGTGTTAGCGTAATACCCGCAATTCTAATTCAATCATTCAATTTTTAGTACAAAATTCCAATTGAAATAACATATATTTACTCACTGTCACAGCAACCAGGCGTCGTGATCAGGCCAAGAGCTAGAGAGAGCAAAGTAGTTTAGAAGAAGAAACAAGCAGGCGGAGAAGGCTCAAGGATACTGTTTTCAAAGTTACCAAGAACGGAGGATCAGGGGACAATCACAATATCAAGAATCAGAGCGTAACAGACAAGCCTACGACGCAAAAGTAGCATTTAAGGAGTTTGTGTTAGTCACCGCATATGGCAAGAAAAAGACGTTGCCTTGTGAATAGCATTGAAGCGATATATAGAAATAAAATCTTCTTCAGGATATACAGTTGTTATCGGGCATTAAACCAGTAGTGATGCATGAATTACAGCACTGGAAATGTCACTGTTTTTATTCATTTCTCTCCTGTCTTCAGTCGCTGAAGATTCCACTGACGGTGTGTTAACGCGTCAGATGCTTTCCGCCACCAACACGGTAACATACAGTCACTGGGAGTCTGAGGCTGGAGATGTAGAAGTGGACATGGATGAGGACGTGGAGCTCCCACAAACCACCCCGAAGCCAAGTGACATGTGTCGTCAGTTCAGCACCCAGCTCAAGAGGAAGTTCCAGGTTTAACCATAGGCATCATATTCATTCCTTTAACTCTTGAATATTATTCACCAGTGGCCGTGCTCATCGACTGTTCCAAATGTTTGGTCTCCAGAGTCGTTATAAGATGGTGGAGGTTTACAACAAACAGTCTCTGAAGAGCATCCAGCAACATGTCTCTGTGATCAACGCACAAGTCGCCAAACACAGGTTGGTTAGTAATGATACAAATATAATGATTACTAATGTCCAAATCAGGCAACCTTTGTGAAAGTAGATTATTTTTTTCTGTCAATGTAGTTTTCTACCATAAAAACAGGATTTAATTCTAACTTCGATGACAGGTTTCCTAGATGTTATTGCTGATAATTGATATTTATGTAAAGGAATTAATTAATCTACAAATTAGGCCTTAGTTGGTGTTAACTCTCAAAGGAACATCAGGTTTTTCTATGATACACAGACTGGTTGTAGTATTAACATTAAGCAGATCAGTGTATTAAAACCAACAACAAACCTGTTTTATGCTATAATCAACATGGATATAAGGTCTGAAGTTTGAAGTTGTGTTGTCTTACATTGTGGTTATTGTGAATTTACTCTTAAATGTAATCATAAAATGACAAAAATGGAATGGAATGTCTTTATTGTCATTGTCCAATGGAGAACAACGGAATTGAAAACTGCAGTCCTTACAGAATAAATAATAAATAATAGAAAAACAACACACACCATGAAAAAACCAAAAAGTATAAAAATGTAAAAAATAAATAAATAAATAAAAATCTGACAGATTAAGATTAACATTATACTGAGTTCAGCACACATTTGCACAAATCTGAATGTAATCTGGACAAACGTGCTCGGTTTACTCTGTTACACAAACATTTGTATGTTTTCTGGCCTTCAGCAGTCTAAGAAATCTGACTCACTTTTTCATGCTTTTTTTTGTTGTTTTGATTTGAAGCGACTGGTTTATTTTCTCTCCTCCGAACAGGGCTCAGCGGCTTGAACAGGTGCAGAAGGTCCTTTTGGAGGAGATCCACAAACTGGAGCAGACTGACTCTGTTCTGAAAAAAATGGAGACAGACTTGAACGTAGGTTACTTTGAGTCAAACTGTCTTTGTGTCTCGCTGCCTTACTCACCCCCCCCCCCCACACACACACACACGTAGTGAAACATTTTCGTCTGTTTAATTATTCTGACCATACCTTCATCAGACAGTTGAGCCAGTGTCTAAAAATGTTTACTTGTTGATGTTCATTTGACCAGTGTTTAATCAATGTTCTCCTGCAGATGCACTGGAAAAAGCAGGCCGCAGCTTTCCATTCTTACCAACAGCAGGAAAAAAGGAGGTGAAAGTTAGATCTCTGTGTGTGTGTTTGACTGCGCTGGAATGACTGCGCTCGTTTGTTGCTTTTTTTCTTGCCATGTTCTGATCAACGCCGTTCCCACAGGCATAAACTCAAATACCCTCTTAAAGGATGAATAACACACTTGTTTACTCTGCTGAACATGAATTAAAACACATCACTGGAAAATATGTTTTTCCTCAGGCTTGTCATCAAAGGCTGGTTATGCACCCCCTAGCAGATGCTGTTTTGTGGAGGGACATGGCCAGTGTTTATTCATACATCTATACTGTATATTACAGATATTCTGCAAACTACCCTGTACCAGTAACTGTACCATCAAAGCCACCGCTTCCCTAAATGCAATGAGGAATCCTATTGGTATTACCAAAGTTCAGACTACGGATGAACCGAAATGAAAATGTGGCTGAAGCCGAATAAAATATAATAAGCTGTGGCTCAGTTGGTAGAGCTGGTCGTCCAAAGAGTTGATGGTTCGAATCCTACCTCCAACTGTCCACATGTCAAAGTGTCCTTGGGCAAGACATTGAACCTTAAATTGCTCATAGTAGGATCTGACAGAACCCTGTGTGGCAGTAGCTGTCCACTGGTGTATAAGTGTGTGTGTGTGTGTGTGTGTGTGTGTGTGTGTGTGTGTGTGTGTGTGTGTGTGTGTGAATGTGAGGCCTTGGAAAGCACCTTGGGCACCATTAAGTTGTATAAAATAAATATATACACATAAAAGTTCAGTCCATTTACTATATACCTAACAAATGTGTAATTTGAAAATAGCTTCTTTGAGTGTGAATAGTACTTTGTTCATTGTACTGTGTTTAAATGCGCCTGTGAAATGTCCGAGCTGCAAAGAAAGTAACGTTAGCCTACTCAGTCCCACCCCTTCCAAGCTGACCTGAACGCTTCAGACCATTTCAGACAGGTTAAATGTTAAAATTGATTAATTAAATTGATTTTTTTTTTTAAATTTAAAAAAAGCAGAGAATAATCCTGTTAAATGCTAACTGTGCAGCCTACAGTATGTATGTAATATTCATTCTCTGCTGACGTAAATAAATAACTTTTTGTTTATTCTAGGGGACACAGAGTTTTTGCCAGCATGGCTATAAAATTAAATAAAGTTAAATTCTGTTCTAAGTAGTTTTAAATAAGTTTTAAATAGAACCTGTAAAAACCTGTGAGAACCCAGATAATATCAAATGAAAAATCTATATTTAGTGTAACAGGTTCTTCTAGATTGGACTCAGTAGTCGTATCCTCTGCCTTTATCTGGCTGCTATAACCTCCATGTTCCTGATCCCACTACAACTCACAGAGTTGATTAAAGCCGATGGTTGATGAGTTGTGTCTGACAGCGCTTTACAACATGTTCCCGCCAAAAACCAGAAACCCAGAAGCCTTTCATCCCCTTACAGATACATACAGATTAGAATCAGTTATTGCGACTTGACAATATTTAAACTGTGGCTTCTTTCGGACCATTCTGTCAAACAGTACAACACTGTGACTCATTATTCTGTCTGTTGTCTTTCTGGCAAAGTCTTCTGTCACAGTCTGCTCTTTGTTGTTCTCTCAGCTTGTTGTGTAATTCCTTCTTTGTTCAATTTCTGACTTATGGCCTAGTTATATAAATGTCTGAACCATATAATTCATTTTTCTTGCTCCAGATTTAAAGTATTCTTAGAGTTTATGGTGGTTCTGTCCTTAGTTAAATGTAAGTTGTGTGTAAAACACGTGTAAAAAACATGTTTCTCTGTGTTTTCCTTCACCCAAAAGTTTGTGTTCGTGCAGTTTGTTCACCTCCATTTCTTGGTTGCGTTACCCTTTGTTCTTTTCACCTTCAGAAATGAGACGCTCCAAAAAACCCTTCAGAATAATGTTTGTCACAGCGTGGAGTATGAGGAGAAAATATTCACATCCCAGGTCAGAACCTTAACTTCAGTCTTCATCATTAATACATATTATGTTCAAGTGTGAACTTCTACATGTAAATCAGAGGTGTCAAACTCATTTTAGTTCAGGGGCCACATCCTCCCAATATGATCTGAAATGGGCCGGACCCAGGAGGGCCCTTGGGAAAAAGTCCTTTATGCTATACACGCCTATACCTGTAGCCACAAGGGGGCAGTGTCTCATTGTGCCGGTCCCAAGCCCAGATAAATACAGAGGGTTGTGTCAGGAAGGGCATCCGACGTAAAAACCTGTGACAAATCAATAATGTGTCACTGCCCGGTCAACAAAAACAGCTGGTATAGAAATGTTGACTTTTCATTCATCTTCTGAACCTGCTTTATCCTCACTAGGGTCATGGGGGGTCACTGGAGCCTATCCCAGCTACTTAAGGGGAAGGCGGGATTCACCCCAGTTTATCACAGGGCTGAACATACACAGATAAACAGTCACTCTCACATTCACACCAATGGGCAAATTAAATTAACCCATGAACCTAAAATTTTTACATTTGAAATTAGTCTTTTAAAAATGTGAAGAATATGAACAAACGTGAAAAAAAAAAACCCTGAAATTTATTTATTAAGAAAAATTAAGTGCAATTTTAACATTTTACCTCAGTTTATCATTTACACATCACATCTTACAGACCACAGTGGATCTACAAATACACAAACCATTTCAGAACAGACAGAATATTGTTCAAATTGCACTTAACTTCTCTTTAGACATTTCAGGTTCACATTTAAGGTTATTGACTGTTGTGAAAGGATAGTTTATATGCAAATGTTTTCATAATGTCATTTTAGTACTTTACTGATCCAACCCACCTGAGATCCATTTGGGCTGAATGTTGCTCTTTAACTAAAATCACATCTTTCTTTTTACATTACGCTGAGGCTTTCATCCGAAGCAATTTACAAGGTATATAGGCATGTATAGTGTAAAGGGCCTTCCTCAAGGGGGCCCTTGAGGGGTCTTGAACTGGCAACCTTCCGCACCAATGTCTGCAGTGTTAACCACTAAGCCATCCAGTCCTTTTCTTAATATCTTCTTAATTTAATATTTTCTTAACATCTCAAGTGTAATTTTTGCATTTCATAAATTCACCCCCCAGGCTGAATCGGACCCTTAGACGGGCCGGTTCAGACCCGCAGGCCGTATGTTTGAGACCCAGGATGTAGATGAATGATTGAAACATTCAGTTGAGCCTGGCCTGCGTCTAAATCACCTCTGTCTGTCATCTGTCATTCTCACTCTCCTGTCACTTTTGTGCTGAATAGCCGTGAAATGTTTTGTTTTTTTTTTTTGCTTATCTTTCGCTCTCATATGTCAACACGTCTCCTGCTCATCCTGCCTGTCACATTGTGCGTTACCGTCCCTGGAACCTGCTGCCCTGCCTGCTGTTTACAGATGTGTCTGATAAGAAAAGACATGAAGTCAGTTCAGGACAGACTCCTCACAGAGATGGTGAGTCGACACGACACAGGTGTCTCTTTGAGCATAACTAGACAAGTTTTTTCATTTCTTTTTTTTTTTTTCTTCTCCACTTTATAAGTAAACAATGGTTCTTTTGAAGCTTGCGCATAATGTACCCTTGGAAAATGTAGTGAGTCAGATGATGTTGTATAATGTTTTAACACAGATTTCTGTATTTTTTGCTACCTTTTTAGCAAGAGGGAGAGATCCAGAGTGTGAAGAGAGGTCTGCACGCCTTGTTTTTTCCTGACGGCGCTGGTTTTTGAGCTGAACACTTCCACGCAGTTATCGCACCGCTATAAGGAAGGTTACGTACTGCATTACACAACCGAAGCACACAGTAATGGAATGAACCGTTCATTTGTCCGCATTCTGATTTTATCATTTCTTAGAATGTGTTCTACTTATCCTCACACTGCTGTTTGTTTATATGAGCAGGGTTAAGTTATTCTGATATTACTGATACTAATGATACTAATGTTAACTTATTCTCATATTACTGATACTAATGTTAACTTATTCTGATATTACCCATAATATTCAGTCTCACTGTTCTAATTTTATGTTAGCTCTGTGTGATTTTAATTTTCGTCTATATAGATTTACATTCAAAATGGAACTCAGTATTTAATGTTAAAGTTGTTTTTAAATACATCATATTCCTGTATCTTAATTGGAAAAGAAAGAAAAAAACAGTTTTAAAAATGAGACGAGTCGTTTCTTAAAAAAGACCTTGTATTTTGAAGACAAGTGGTGCTTACAAAGGTATTTCTCTTTTCAGTGAAGACATTGACAGTCCCATTCATTGACATACTGTATGTACAGTTTATATCAAATTCATCCCCAATACCACCTCCCCCAAACTGCACAGTCTTTACACAGTCCAAGTGACACATTATTCATCAGTTAAGAAAAGGTGAAGCCGGTCACATGCACAACTTCTTCCACTACACGGATTCACACCGCCTCGTCAAAGGAGTCCATGAAATAGTACAAAATAAACAACACTGACTGAATGACAATATTGTTATCCCTCCGCTCTCTCTGGAGAGTCGGAGGCTCCTCCAAAGTCCTCTTCCACCAGCCGGCTTCCATGTGGCAACCTTTAGTAGTCTCCAGGACACACTGCCACAAACATTCCCATCATCCTTTACTTCTCCCGGTCCCATGTTCCCATACTGATGATATGGGACCCAAGGGTGCCAGAAGAATGTTAAAGACACGCTGAAGACGAAAAAGGCTCCAGGCTCTTTGAACTGTCAGCGCTGAGCAGCTTCTAGCAGCCTCAGAAAATCTCTACGCTCAGCATTTCTTCACAGAAGAAACTCCTCGCTCTCATGGGCGATGGAACCTGGACGGACAAACACAGAGGAGACACATGTCAAATACAAAGGGAAGCGCACAGGCTGCCGCTCCTGAGTTTTAGATCGGTCGTGATGACATTTTATTTATATAGAAAACAGCTTAAACTATACTTTTGTTCAATAATGAGGTGAACACACAATTCCTTTTAAACCCCCCCTCAGGTTTTCCTGTTTCTTCGACACTGTGCCTTTGACTGTATTAATGGATTGAAAAAGCCTGACTTTGTGGAACAGGCTCCGGGTTATGAAACAGAGACAGACTGTGACTGTGGCTTAGATCGAACTTCACTTTCACAAAGGACCAAGACATCATGACAAGAATTCTGGGTAAATTATGGGGTTTTTTTTACAGAAGAACCAGCGCCTAAATCTACTCAGCTTAGTTCATCTGAGGTTCTTACTTTTTAACGGTTACATGTACAAGATTTTTTACAAAGAAATAATGGAAAAAATAAAACCCCATAAAGTAGATCTGAGTCTCCTCAGGTTTAAGAGTCAGCTCTGACAGAATCTACAGGATCTTATCACTTGATGTTTCCAGCAGCTTTGCGCGCGTCCTTAACATGTTTTCCTACTTTTCATTTTATCACGGAAAACAAAGCGATGGCAACGAGGCCTGTTTTCCGCTGTTACTATGGTAACGGAGGTCTGTGTATGCAAGTCAGCTGGTAGTAGAGTGGCTGTTCAGGACTAAAAAAAAAAAAGAAAAAATCCTCTTTTTGTGTAAATGTCTACCTTGCATTAAAGGGAAATTCCTACTGGTGTACCATTCCACACCGGTGTTGGAGAAGCGGCAGCAGCTATCGCAGCCATCACCTCCACTGAGCTATTTTTAGCTTGGCCATTAGGTGTGTAATGGGGGGTTGGTAAGACACGTACTGTACTCTCCTTCTCATCCTCCCTCTGGGTCACTGTTACAGCTCACAACTAGGACCCCCGCTTTCCAAACGCGCTTACCCAAGGTCGCTGTGGCATTTTATCATTTGTGTTTGCCTGGCTATAGGATGTCTCCAGAGGACACCCCCCCACGCTCAGAATCACTCCCATCTATCTTTAGCTCCTCGGTGCTCTTCGAATAAGCAAGGAGAGCTAAAAATAGAGCGCTGCGGCCCAGAATAGAGCACGCATGATTTGTGCGGCACATGTACACATATGCACGTATACACTGATACTGACCTTGTTAGGTGTTTGCTGGAGGCGTGCACTTCCATCTCGGTGCTTTTGAACTCGTTCAGCTCTTTTCGGATGGCAGCCTGTAGACGGGAGGGCAGAAGAAATAAAAAACATTAGTACATCCATGAGTGCAATGGAGTTCTGCGAATCTTTGAACAGCAGGAGGATGGGAAAAATGTGAAAAAAAAAACCCCAACAAAGCGGGTTTTTAAGAGATAAGCCGATAACATCTCGTCTCGGTGACTGACTGGAGCGCTCGTTCTAGTCAGAAGTCCGAGCCGTATGTGCAGCTTAGAGCGTACATGTCAAATTGCTTCTGTGGGTTGTGCTATTTTCCATTTGTGTGTCAGCGCTGTCACCCACCTTGTCGGCCGCCGAGAGCCGAGTCCAGGGTTTGTCTGCTCTCCTGTCGTAGTCCTGAGCTTTGGCCACTTCCACGTAGTCACTGAAGCGGATCAAAATCTTTCTGTCTCGCAGTTCGTCTACCGTGGGCCGCTGGTTCAACTGGGAAGCACAGGAAATGGGACAAATATTAACCAGCGCTCCATGTTTTCATCAACAACAACAACACGATACTGTAATTAAACCCATTTTTGATAAATTTGTCAGAATCTAAAATACATCTTGACAAACTTTGAACAATACAGGACAATAAATACATTTTAAAAAGGAAGGTAGTCCTCAGGTTACGATGTACCCGACTTAGGTTATTTTGACTTTGTGACGCCAGAGTCTCGTCCGCTATTATTGTACGACGCTGAAATTTCATCTGCCATTACTGTGCGTACGTACTGTATACTGTACATACAGTAAGTACAGTATCTTATTTTTTACTTTATTTTGTTAATATGAAGTATAATACATGTATATGGATAGTTATTTAGAGATTTAGGGGGTATTTAGGGGTACTAAAGGGTTAATTCCGACTTACGTGGAAATTCGGGTTACAGCGTAGGAACGGAACTCATTCGTAACCCGAGGACTACCTGTATTTATTTAAAGGCTGCTTATTTACTAAATAAATGTGTATGGCGCTGAATGCCAGAGAAATGAGAATACACAGAAGTGCATGTTATTAAAGTAACAGATATTTACAAATATCCTCACATAAGAGGGTTATGTTTTTGTTTTTTTTTTAGTTCTATAATAGTGACAAAAACAAGGATCTTAGCTCAGTTTTCAACAGACTTTTTAAAATATAGGTAAATAAAAATCAATTACCTTTCTGTTTAGCCTCTGTTTGATCTCCCTCCTCTCCTCCTGTTCTGTCTGGTCATTTCGCTCTGAAATAGAAAAAACAAACAAAAAAAAACAAATCCATCAAATGCATCTTCAGCAAGTTGTTTATTCCATTACATCAGTTTGCAAAGAATCTCAACCATCATGGATGCAGAGGCTGTAAAATATAAACTAAAGTAGGTCTCCAAAGCTCAGACTGTATACAATTTTAATACCTTTCACCTTTTTTATGGTTTTACAGTGAACAGCGTGCACTCATGCATACTTTTACTCTTAAATAATGTAAAACACTGTGCAAACTATCATTAATGCATCAATATGCCCTGTTTTTATCAGAGCTTTCACATCATTTTTATCATAGAAGAATACAAAAAAAAAAAGGGGGAAACCTTTTGCAACGATGCAACGATTTTTGGCAAAACTGCCTTAACTTACGTTTGAGGATATTCCTGCTCTCCAGCTCCTCCACATTCGGTCTCTGGCTCAGCCTCCTGCGGAGAAACACCAGAACCACATTTTGAACCATTCTGCCTTCAACTTTGGACCGCCCTCTGCTCCTCTAAACCGGCTGGAGTTTCTTCACGCCGCCCGTTCTCGACAGGAGCCCCCTATGTCTCCACCTCCCATCCAAACCGCGGCTGTGGTGCTTGGGCAGAGGCGATCCCCACATCTGGACCTGCTGAGGAGGCTTTTTTATTCTCCGCTAGTTGAGAATCCTCCAGCAGGTTATGTCTGTAGGCGCTGCATCCCCTCTGCTCCGCGCTGTTACTCCACAGTGCTGCAGCAGCTCCAGCCTGTTTTACTACGAGCCTCAGACCGCGGCTGCTTTTTGAGCTGGGTCGTGATGGGCTGCCGGAGCGACTCCCCTAGTCTCCCTGGTTACTGCATACATAACGAGCAAAGGGGGCGGGGCTTCAGAGGCTCCTACTCACGGCATCCCCAGTCTCCTCTACACTGGGGTAGTAGCACACTCACATTGCAAAGCTGTTGCACCATTTTCTGTTTGGTGTTTTTATAGGACAAATTCAGGTTTTTATTGAACAATAATAGTATTTCATAATTCCCTGCTTTACAGTTTAATATTCTACTATACTTTTATTTCCTTTCCTCCTGAGATCCGGGAAAATAAAAGATTTGGCTTTTTTTTTTTTTAAACAAGAAACAGCATGATGCAACAATTTTTCATACACATTTTTTTTGTATTTTGTTATGGAATGTCTCTTGCAGCGGACAGTTTTTTGGAAAATAGCAGGGTCTAAGTAGGGTATGATTGTTGAATAATAATAATAATAATTAACTGTTTATTCCCCTTCAGTTTATTTCAGAATTAATAAGAAGAATTATGGATCTTTATCCATCAGTATATTTTATAACCAACCCACTGAAATTCACCCTCTGTATTTATCCCATCATGAGCTGAAACATGCATTTCTTTTCATTTCTTAGTGTATTTGGTAGTTCGAGTCCACACGAACAACGAACATGAACAACAAACATCTGTAATGAACAACATCAGATACAAACATGCAAAATATTAGTGTGTGGGGGGGGTTAAGTGCCTTGCTTTAGGACACATTCCTTAATTTCCTTCAGGATCAATAAAGTATCTCTACTTTACATTAAACAATTTCTCTGCCAGTCCAGGGAATTAAACCGGCGACCCTATAGGCTACAGGTGCCCCAACCCGTCTTTGACAGGATTCGAACCCACACCCGAAGAGAGTGGAGCCTCAGACTTCTGCTGATTTGACTACGTTTGTGTAACACTCTCGTGTCCCCTCAGCATCAAAGCACCCTAAAGGTCTCTCAAAGCCAGCGTTTTACTGGAGTACCCCACACGTGAACTATTTATACTTATAGGATTAATAATAAATGTGAGCAGCACAGCGGCGCTCGGCTCCAGACGGCATGCGGCTCGGCTCACAGCACTCCTCCAGAGGTGGAAAGGACAAAGAGGGCAGAATGCCACCTCGCAGCAGGACCGCCTTTATCCCCCTTACTCAAGCGAACACCAGACACTTTATAGTTCTGTCCAGTACGGGATCAAAGTTAGGTCACACGTGTTTCAAGAACACGAGTAGTGGCTCTAACGTTTTGACTGCATGTGTCTGATATTTGAACCAACGTCTAATTTAGGCAGTGATTGAAAAGATGCCGCTGACCAGAGCGGGCATCAGAGTTCAGGTGTATTATGTAATAGAAGGAGCATCCAGAGGGAAATAAAAGCAACAATAAATATAACCAGGCTGCATCAAATCATAACAGAAGAGAATAAAATAAAGGTTATATTAAAATCAGGCTTCTGATCCAGACTATACTGTACAGTCATGGAAAAAAAAATATTGTTTTATTCGATTTCTTGTTCATTTTAACGGCTGGTTCAACTGAAGTCACATTTGTTTGGCTAAATATAATCATAATAGTTTAATTTCAGAGCTGATATCTATCCATTTAACATGATTTTCATTCACAGATTCTTATATTTCCAGACATACAGTCTGTGTTCAGTCTGCTATTTTCAGTTCCTCCACATGCTGCTTCAGTTACCTAATATGTGTAGTCATGACTACAGCATCACCTTTTATTAATCACCATGTATGAGCTGATTTTCAGGAAAAAGCACGAGTAATAATTCAACAGTTTGACTCCTCTGGTGTGTTGTCTTAAGAGAAACCAGATGAAAAATGCAAAAACCCCATCAACAGGAAGAGTCCGCGGCTATTTTTAGATGTCGCAGGTAAAGGAAGCGGGAATTTTTATGTTATTTTTAGCCCTTTGTTGTGCGGAGAGTGGAGAGAGGGACTGTGGGGATTTGTCACCTGACCGCTCACTAGAGCAAAAACCCTTTAATTCTTTCTGAAAAAGAAGAAAAGAGTCACACTACACGGCTCCTCTGTGTTATATTAGTGTTTCTGTTGCTGAAGAAACCCCCTTTTTTAAATTTTTTTTGATCAAATCAGGCGTTTTCAAAGCTGCCTCTGTTGTTAAGCATCCACACGGCTCACTCTTTTTGCTTCCTAACTCTTCAAAAAAACAAACCGACATACAAAGCGCTCCCTCGGCAGTGGTGACAGCATTACACTTTAAACAACTCAAACAGAAAATCACTTTCAAAGCCCCGGCGAATACGACCATCTACAGTATTATTGACCCGGTGGCCGAGTTGCTTAGCAACAACAAGAGACAATAGAGTCACGGAAACTCTCCCTTCTCCCTAGCAACACACTAATGGAGCTTTCACTACTACACCCCGAGTGTGTGTGTGTTTTACTAATAAGCTGCTTTTTTTTCAGTAACAGAAGGTGCTGTTGTTGTCAGTGAGCGGAATCGATGAGAAATGGAGGTCGACGTTACTATTTTGAGCCTCATTTATGATTCTGAGCTGGATTCCGGTGACAGAGGAGGGTTTTATTTGGGGGGGGGAGTTGCACCACTTGGGACGACAAAGTTTGACTCACTGCACCCACGGCCTTTTGTGCATCCGGGTTTAGGATCCAGTTTCGGAAACACGGTATCCCCAGAATATCAGGATGACGCATTAAACGCCTTTTTGGCACGAGGACTTCCCTTACCCACTCGTAATAATAATACTCCGCGGTGAAACAACTTTGAATAAAAAAAAAAAAGACTATCCCTCTGCCAAAGAAACGACGAAACAAACCATTGAACGAGTGGGCGGAAGAGGGTTTTAGTTGGTTTTAATTCAGCTGCCAACCGTGCAAGAAGACACGAGCTGCAACCCTAAAGCTACGACGCCGTCTTTGATTTCCGTGTACTGTAACCCCCACCACCACCACCCCCCTCTCTCTCTATTATTTCTGCTGATATAACTCCCCGACAACACATTTGCAGAGAGCGTGCAGGAGATGCATTATTGAACAGTGTCAGAGGCTAAGATTAGAAACAGCGGAGTGTGGCTGCAGCGCGTGGGCCGAGTCGGGAGTCTCCAAAGATAGAAAGGTCGTCCATCACTGACACAACGGACAGACAAGGTGTCATTATCCCCGTTAAGTCCCGATGGCATTTTCTGCTTGATCTGCAGCAAAATGCAATGGTCGGACGTCAGATAGAGCGAACGAAAGAGCAGATTGAATCTAAGCGGAGAAATCCAAGAGGCGTATGTTGATGGATTGTTTTGTCGTCTACTTTTTTTCATACTCGAGGGAAATGAGCTTTTGCTGCTCATAAGTACGGCCTCTTCGCCACCTCCAGGCTATATTTAGCCCGGGTTTCCCTCCAAAACAGCGCAGCTCGCCAGTAATTTATGCTCATGCCAGGGTTCCTCCGCTTTATGCGAAGGTATAGGATTAGATTTTTAAGTCATTACCGAGTCTGTAATAGTGAAAAATAGATGAGAAGCGCTGGAGTCGATGTGTTTCCAGGCTGCTGCTCAGATTCTGTTTTGTAAAAAAAAAATCTAAAACATAAACTCCCACAGACCTCTGGCAGTTACTTGACAACGTAACACTGGGCTCCGTGGGTCTTCAAGAACATCCCAAAACGTCAAACATTTTTTGACATTCAAGGTCTAAAAATGTCTGGAGTTGTAGGCGGTGAGGTTTAATGTTTGTGGAGCAGATTGAACAAGTGTTTTTTTTTTCACTTTTTACCTTGTATTTTATCCACTTTAGTTTAACACTGTGTCCGATTGTGTGCTCTGGGAAAATACTTATCTTAACTGGACACCCCCCCCCCCCCCGAATAATAATAATACAGGTAGTCCTCAGGTTACTACGTACAGTTCATAC
>JAPSES010000236.1:11205796-11230183 GCA_029822895.1 Maxillicosta whitleyi
GACTTTTCTATAGACGTATCTTCAATAGTTATGGAGCTAGATCCTGAAGAAAACCACCATTACGGAAATGTGGATTTCTTTGGGTATGTTTCCAGTGTCAAGAATCAAATAATAGATAAAAAAAACAAAAAAAAAACAAATGTGGGAGTAATATTATGTGGTGTCAGTCACAATATGTGGGGGAACTGTGCTGCTTGGCGGAGGTTTGTGCTCTCTGAGTGCTTTTCTACTTTGTTTTTTTTTTGTTTTTTTGAGCTATTATGTTCTCCCAAAGTCAGCATTTCCGCTGTAGAGGCCTTGATATGAGCCATCAGCCACTATCAGAGCCAAAGTCTGCTGATAAAAACATCCTATCAGTCCTCTCTGGTACTAGAATCTTCCGAATCAGTCCTAAAGCCAGTGCAGTTACTTAAAAAAAAAAAAAAAACAGCTCTTATATGTGCTCTGTGTCTGGTCCCTGCTGGAGTCTTTTTGCATCCTTGTTCAAACTTCTTGCTCCTGTCATCCTTCGGTCATTTTCCTCTTT
Source organism: Maxillicosta whitleyi (assembly GCA_029822895.1). Classification (NCBI taxonomy): domain Eukaryota; kingdom Metazoa; phylum Chordata; class Actinopteri; order Perciformes; family Neosebastidae; genus Maxillicosta; species Maxillicosta whitleyi. The sequence goes on from JAPSES010000236.1 coordinate 11,206,323, forward strand.
CTTTATGGAACGGACCCAACACTTATTTATCCGTAATAGCGCCCTACAGCCTTCTACCTATGTCCACAAGTTTACCTTTTTATCACATAGTTCACATTGGGCGCGTCGTCAGGTGCCTTTGCCGGTGCGGAACGTTTCGTAGACATTGTGGGAGAAAATTTGTAAACATAAATTTGGCAAAACTGTACAGAGACAAGGCGTGGTCTACCGTCCTTTAGCCAATTAGGATGCACAACACAACATACTGTAAAAAAAAAAAAAAAAAAAACATTTAAAAAACTGCCCTAAAAACATCAGTAAGACCACACAATAAACTATTTGTGTTGTGACGTTCAAGTAGATGCTAAATTAAGTACAGACATAAGCACATACAATAGCTATGGTGCAAATTAGCGACATCGGGCATTAATGGTATAGATTTTCCAGTGTCTGGTATTTATGCTAATGTACTGTTGATCACTTCCTGCAATTAATTATCCAAACAAATCAGAAATAATAATAAATTTAAAAAAATCTGCAGAATTTCATGAAATTAATAACGCTTTTAATGCTTCTGACTACAGATCTGAACATTATAGGTTCAACTGCGCACTACTAGAGCTCTTAGCTTGCTTGTGACTCGGTTTGTAACCAAAGGGTTGCCGGTTTGATTCCCTCGACTGGCAGAAAGTAGGGACAAAGTAAATTACATAGTTTGATATACACATACAATAGCTATGGTGCAAATTAGCAACACCGGGCATTAATGGTACAGATTTTCCAGTGTCAGGTATGTATGCCAATGTATTATTGATCACTTCCTACAGTTAAGTATCCAAACAAAACAAAAATTTAAAAAAAAATTAAAAACCTGCAGAATTTCATGAAATTAATAATGCTGTAATCAATACCGCAGCTACTATCAGAGCCAAATTCTGCTGATAAAAACATCCTATCAGTCCTCTCTGGTACAAGAACCTTCCGAATCAGTCCTAAAGCCAGTGCAGTTACTTTAAAAAAAAAAAAAAAACAGCTCTTATATGTGCTCTGAGTCTGGTCCTTGTCAGTTCTCTCCAGCTGCTGTGTGTCTGCATTCAGATGTAACAAGTCTATTTGCAGGAGTTCATAAGAGAACTGCAGAACACCACTGCTGCCCCCGGTGTTCTCCTTTTATTAATGAAAGATCAATTCATTACTCCATATGCAGAGGGATGACTAACAGACCACAGAGACATAAACAAGACGAGGCTCCATGTTGGAAAAGCACACCTGCAGGAATCGATGCCGTCTATTCTGGTCAATAAATGCATGGCTGTGCAGAATTAAGGAGGGGATATCCACCTATAGACCCCCATCACGTGGAAAGCCGGTCATTGATCATAACAGTGATCGGGTCATGGTGGAAGAAGGAATAGGTGGGAGGGTGGGGGGGGGGCTGTCAGAGCTGTCAATATGCAGGGAGGGAGCTGTTTGAGGCGTGCATATGGGATCAAATGTGCATCCTGAAGTCCAAACCATGTGTATCGTTGACTGTGATCGGATAAGACAACAAAAAAAAAAAACACATGCACGCGGGTTGTGCGGTGATATAAATAAAACTGCTCCATATACGGGTGGATTCTGCAGAAAGCAATAAATACTGTACATGTTGCACTCCTTAGTATCATATTAAATGGCCTACAACACGCTGATTCCTAAATAGGCTACTACTCGCAGCCATAACAACCCAATGGGGCTACAAGCGCCTTTTATAACGCGCAAAACTGGAGGGGCATGCAGCCATTCACAGACGCTGATATGGCACATTAATTTTCAATTTGCAGCTTCACGATCAAACCATACAGCCAGTGTTTTACGTCCAAGGATGGGAGCATATGTGCTAATTATCCCTTGGTGTCTTGGTATCCCACAGGGGATGCAAGGATGCTTTTTTGGAAACCGCTGCATCGCCAAAGAAGAAGAAGAAGAAGAAGAAAAAAACCCAAAACACAGGGTGTAGATATATATATTTCTGCACAAAAACGCGTCTGTCTTCTTACCTGCGCTGTGAACCAAATCGATGCCCGGTTCGGTGAGTATGTTCGGGTCACTTTGAGATCTGCCTCGTTGCAGACAGCCGTCTAGTCCATCCGATGTAGCCATGGGGAGACACGAGCGCAGGAATCCTGAATAAAATATTGAAAACCCAACCGGAGGCAGGCAAGGTCAGGAGGAAAAGCAGCGAGTGAGTAGAGATTTAATTCGCTCTGACAACAGCCGCTTTGAGCATCTACCAGGGAGCCATGGCTGAGCAGAGATTCCGTGTGTATGTGTGTGTGCGTTGGTGCGTGCGTGTGCATGTGTCTGGGCTGTGCGTGTGGGTGATGTGTGGATGTGGGAGGGGTGATATGCCCCCGATGATGCCCGTCCCTGTCCAGCAACAAGACCAAATATTCCACTCAACCAGTAGCATGCTGCTGCACACTCACACCTTTGCAGCCGCGCATATGTGGCTTATTTTATGCATCTTATATATATATATATATTTTTTTTAAAGAAACAAACCATATAGGGGGAAAAAATCAAACCGATACCAGGTTTATTTTGTCTCTTTTAGAAACAAAATAACACCGTTGTAGCTTCAAGCGTTAAAATAAACCAATTTCTGTAACGTTTAATTAATGAGCGTGCAGCACGGGTCATTAAATGGGTCACCTGTTTGCGTGACGTTTATGATTTGCAGATTTTAGTTACATGTAAGTTATTTTAAGCGTCTGCGGCTATTTATGATTACAATGTGCGTTGTGCATCTTCTCATAAATATGTTGTCGGTTTCAATAAATTAATTTATCACTACTGAAAGGGCATTCCGCTTATATTTCTTTCTTTTTTTTCTTTTTAGCACTGATGGTAAGCATATAAAACCAACTGAATAAGGTGCTTAAAATGATTAAAATGGGAAACAGCCTTTCATTATACTCGTAAGGGCTATTCGTTGCATTTTTATTTGAAAATATATATAAAATATATATAATATATAACATGAGTCATAGAAATATGTTGCATGAAAAACATGCCAGTTAAAGGTTATACCTGCATTTATAGGAGAAATATTGAAAAATGATAAGATTTTACAATGAAACAAAGCAGGTTCCCATCAGTGCTGGTTGAGTCCACATGAACGCAGCTCATTGGTCAGTTTGACGCACGACGTACAAACCCGGAAGTGAACCGCCTGACAGTTAACGCCGGGGAAAAAATGGCTGCGCACAGGAACAGCCTCGTAAGTCTGCTGTTAGTTTTGTGCAGTTTGACGTTTTTAATTGCTACAAACACCCATGAAACGACGTCAACTAGCGAGCATCAGAATAAGGTGGTAAACCCGCCAGAAAAAAGTACCGAAACAGCTAGTGAAGCGACCGAGCAGCCAGCGGTGGAGGAAAGACAATGGGAACCAACCGAGGTGGAAGATGATGCTGCAGCCGAAAAACAGGACGCATCTCCCCCTGAAACAACAACCACCGCTACCGGAGCACACCCTAAAGATGATTTTCAGGAGGAATTGGTGATAAGGCCTCTTCAATCTGGAGATGTTTACGCCAGTTTCCAGTTCCGGACCCTATGGGAAACAGACTTCATGAAAGGAAATAAAGGTTAGCTAACATTATGAAAGAAAGTTAGCTAAAGTCTGTACTGTGCTTTAGAAACTACAGTGAAGCAATGATTCATAAGTGGTCTGAATGAAGCCTCTCTGATATTAAAGTACACTGCAAACCTATAATCTGGTTATATGTATGTCACCAATAGTGGCTCCACCTAGTGCAGTAAAATGCTAGCCACAGTAGTGTTTACAGTATCTAACTGAAATAATTCACTAAATTGTCCACCTCTGTGTATAAAAGTCTTCAAAATATCCCAAAATCCAGTGTTTTAAAGCCCCTAAAGACCTACCCATGACTGGCAAGTATAATAATCTACTGATCTAAAACGTTTAATAACATTTAAACCTCTATTCTTACCAATACTTTGAAATAAATCAGGTAAATTGCAGTTTCCTTACTTTTCATCATCATTACATTGATGTTCAGATGCTCCTAAAGAACATGACAAAACTTTTGTCATTGGAAACAATTTAAAATAAAATTTGTGTAGCTTGACAACACTTAATTCTCTTCTTCTCTTCTCTCTTCTTTGATGTAATAACTTGTGAATTTTCTGAGCTTTTATATAATCAGTAAATTAAATATGGGTAAATATTTGATTGTCACTAAAAAAAACAGCAAAATTCAGAGTACATTGTAATAATAAGTGGTGAGAAATCACTTTGGAAAAATTAAAGTTAGAGAAAAATTATTTGGATGCCACGAAAATACTTTATCTTTGAGGGTTAAAATCTACAACATAAAAATGTGAAATGTAGTGATTATCACTGCTGCAGTATTCGACTCATGGTATCTTCTGATGTTCACAGTTTCCCACTACCGGCTGTTCCCGAAGTCTCTTGGGCAGGTCATCTCCAAGTTCTCAGTGCGAGAGCTTCACATCTCCTTCACACAGGGCTACTGGAGGACCATGCAGTGGGGGCAGCCCTTTATGCCTTCCCCTCCTGGTGCTGAGCTCTGGGTCTGGTTCCAGGACTCGGTAACAGAGTGAGTGTAGCCCTCTGGTGGTTAAAGCAGGACAAGTTTAAGGAATGTTTGGTAAAGAGTTAATAATGGAACTTTAAACAAGTGTCAGCCTGTTTTAAATAAGAGCAGAAATAAACACTGCATGTTAAGTGCTTTGTTTTGTAGTTAATCAGAACTTGCATGTTTTCTTTTCTCACATATGTTGTATTTTGACTCTTTATAGTGTGGATGGCACATGGAAAGAGTTGACAAATGTTTTATCTGGGATCTTCTGCGCGTCACTGAACTTCATCGACTCTACAAACACGGTTCAGCCAAGCGCTTCCTTCAAGCCCCTCGGAATAGGAAATGGTAAAACAGTGCCTCTTTGTCTTCAAAATATGTTATATATTTTGCATCATTTGTGTGACATTGTGACAAAAAAAATTAAACGACCATTGTTTTCTATAATTTGTTGTTCATTTTAATGCCTGGTCCAACTAAAAGTGCATTATTTTGGACAAATATAACGATAACAACAAAAACATCTCATAATAGTTTAATTTCAGACCTGATATTTATCCGTTTAACATGTTTTTATTGATAAAAACCAAAATCACTTCAGTTTTTACATCAATATCTATGACAAAAACATTGCTTTTATTCATTCCATGTGTTATTTTCTGTCTGTTTTAGTCACATGACACACACAGGGGTTAATACTTGGTTGCATAACCACTGTGTTTGATGACTTTTGTTGGTCTAAGAATTTTTTCTGCGACTGTATGACTGTTTCTTCCTTTTGTGTTTGCATTGTAGTGACAGACCACCGCTTCCTCCGTTATGCTACCCTTCCACGAGAGATTGTCTGCACTGAAAATCTGACGCCGTGGAAGAAACTTTTGCCATGTGGCTCCAAGGTGTGTGTCTGTGAACACTGTGTACATCCATAAACTCAGAACATTCACCTTAAACATGATTTACATATTGACTCTTCTGATAATGCACAAAATTGGTGCAAATTGCTCAAATGCCAGCTTACCTCCTGTTAATGTAGTCAGTAATGTCATGATAAAATGCCAAATTTAACTGCACAACAGGTGCTTAGAAAGACAATAAGAACAGAATCACCTGGAATTCACTATATATGTTAAGGCAAGGTCTTGTTTTTTTGTGAAGGATCCAAGAATCATATGTAGTATCCAAACACAATCTGGCAGCTAATGTGGTGTGTGTCTGTTGCATAACTAAAACTATTTGTATTTATCTATTTGCACATCACAAACAACATGGGAAAAAAAAATAAAGAAATGATCATGGAAGTAACACCCTTCTGCACCAAAACAGGCTCATATAAATACCTCTACAGAAATAAACAATACACAAAAAAGAAATAAGTAATTTAAAAAAATGTATAACTGAAGTAATAATTAGAAGTAAAAAGTAAAAACTGCAAATGAAATTATATAAAGCCTTACATTTTTTCAGAGTCCTTTTCAGATGCTTTTTAAACAACGATACAGAACATTTTGATTGAAGTTCATGATGTAGATTTTTCCAAAGGTGATATTTTACACTGGCAGAAGTCCAGAAGATAACATGTGCTCGATTATCATGTAGGATAATTGTGAATAACAGAAGACAAGATAAAAAAAAAAACTTTAAGAAGGACATGAGTTAAGTGAACATATCTGTACATGAAAACAAAGGTCTGATGAACATGAACATTCACATCAATAACTGAGGAAAGTTGGAATGTTTTGACGAGAGGAGCAGATGATTCCAGTGTCTTAGAAAAACTGATCATTCTTTGAAATTTCTTTTAAATTAGGAAAATCTTATTAAGTGGGACTAGATTAGTGGTTTACGCCACTGACTTTGGTGTGGAAGATGGCCGGTTTGATCTTCATGCGGGCCCTTGGGTAAAGCCCTTTACACTGTACATCCCTATACCTGTAGCCACAAGGGGGCAGTGTGTCATTGTGCCGGTCTGAAGCCCGGATAAATACTGAGGGTTGTGTCAGGAAGGGCATCCGATGTAAAAACTTGTGACAAATCAACATGTAAAGGTGATTCATGAGCGACCCATGAAGGAAAAAGCCCAAAGAAACGTACTTTTTATTGAGATAATGGGACAGGTTGCACACACAACAGTACTCACCACAATTTTGCTGTATCACACAATGACAATAAATGCATTCTATTCTATTTTATTCTATTCTATTCTATTCGTCTTCATCTGCTTATCCGGGTCGACCTCCCTCTCCATCCTACCCTCACTCGTCTGCCCAAACAGCATTTGCAACAAATAATATGAGTATAAATTAAGCTCTAATAAAAAAGTCAAGAAACAGGAATGAGTTATCAGTGAACAGACTCTGCTCAAAATACCTTCTTTTTACAGACAAGATCAAAATAACCCTGGATTTTCCCAAAAATATGAAACTAATCAGCAGCTATATTACCATGCTGAGTGTGCCATTCTGTTATTTTATTACTGACTAAAGTAGTTATAGCCTACTGAAGCCAACAGAAGCGAATGCGGTGTTTAATATGTGAGGTTCAGTGCAATAAGACGCAGGAATGTGAGAGAGGAAATTAGAGAAAGAAAAGAAATGGATGAAAAAATGAGAGAGACGTCGTGTCTTAGACCTGCACTGCATCAGAACTAATCTATTTTGTTCTTTGTCCTTTTTAGAAATAGGAGTTGAAGTGTCTAAATGTATGCCACAGGACTAGTATGACCTACGGACCTCTGGTTATTTAGAAATTGGCCGTCCACATCAGGGTGTCGTGCAAGAAGAGCGAGATCAGATTTTTACTCAAATTTACTGACATTATTACTCAGTTCTGATGTCACCGGCAATTTCTCCACTTTACAGATAACGGTTGAAAGAGAGAAATATCTTTTACTGTTGCTGTCGCGCATTCCATCCACCTCATCACTGTCACTTTTCTCGAGGATTTAACTTCAGTTTTTCTGGGAATAACCTCAGTACATGGTGACATGAGCCTCCTGAAGTCGCACCTAAAACACTTTTCAGCAATTTCATCATCACCCGACAGTGTAGTTGCCATCGTTCTCGATCAGAACATAGAGAATAATAAATGCACAGAGTCTCAGTTCACAAAGGAGCTTGTATCACAGGAACTGCTGAAATGGAAAAGGTTATTTATGGTAGAATTTTTACTTAATTACAGATATAGCAGAGAAGTGGTATACAATTTGTTTATTTTACAAAATGAGTAATAAAGCTCGCTCTAAAAAGTCACTTGTCTGTTCGGAGAAGCTTCTGGAAAAGTCTGCTTGTCCGGGTAGATTTTTTTTTTTACTAGTCCCGGACGATCGGACTATGGCCGATGTCAAGCCCTGCAGGTAGATGGTGTGGGGGTCCATTGGCATTTAAAAGTTTTATGTTGTGTATTCAAAACAATATTTTGACCGTGAGAAGCTCTTATATCTTATCAGCCATACTGCTCTGTGTTGGTAACAGGCTGGTCTCGCAGTCCTAATGAAGTCCGAGAAGCTCTTCCACAGCAGCTTCCACTCGCAGGCCGTTCACATCAGACCAGTGTGTCAGGACTCGGAGTGTGCGACCACGTCCTGGGAGCTGAGACAGACGCTCAACGTAGTCTTTGACCTGCACACGTCTGGACAAGGCAAACGAGGTCAGAAAAACTTCAGCTTCTGAGGTTTTTTTTCTGTGTGTGAAGATTGTCGCTAAAATGTTGTTTTTCCACTTCATGATACCGGCTCTACTCGACTCTAAGTAAGTAAGTAAGTAAGTAAGTAAGTAAGTAAGTAAGTATGCCCTTTATTATCCCACAGTGGGGAAATTCATGTATCACAGTAGTAACAACAACAACATATATCGCACAAACAACATGAGTAGTTGACATACATACAAAACAAAACAAGACCAGAGTTAAAAGAATGGATATAAAAAAGGTGCAAGAAAAAAAACTTCTAAAAGTAGAGGTGATAGACCTTTGTCTTCAAAAATAAGAAAATAGATCAATAAATATAAAGATAAAATACACGGCTCTTTCGCTTTTCCATCACGATAAAGGACCTGGAATCTGGGACCTGATACTAGTTTTTTAGAACCACCTCAGCCGAGGTTCTAAATTGTTGAAACCGACACCAAAACGTGACATCACGACACTGCAGACACTGATTGGTCAGACCGTTTTCTCTGTGACCCCCCCCCATTTACATAAATCAGACAGTGAATAGTGAAACATGAATCCACATGATGACGGAACAAAAGTACACCATAGACCAGTGTTTTTCAAATAGTGGGGCGGGTCCCCCTGGGGGGGGGGCGTGGAGCGATGCCAGGGGGGACGCGTGTGACCCTGGGGAACATGCTTTTTTTTTTTGCTGTTATACAATAAAGTGTAATTGCACCTCCACTACAGTAGTTGGCAGTGGCGCTCTCATTGTCGGAGTGTACGCAGGTAGCATGAGCTTTTTATATATGAAGTGCAGTAAACAAACTCTCAAGAGACAATATGAAAAACAAAAAGTTAACGAAGTTATTCTTTGTTATAAGTTGAACTACATTTCTTTCTTTTTTGTTTTCTTTAATGTTAATAATGATACAAAGTAATGCAGAGGTGTACTTATAACAGTTTTATAGACAAATGGTAATTGTAGCCACAGCGGAGAGCGGGGGGGCACAAATTGTTTTCTTCTTGCTAGGGGGGGGCGTAACAGAAAATAAGTGAGAAGCACTGCCATAGACGGGCATTTAGATTCAGTCTTTGGTGGCGGACGTAAAAATCCAGACATGAAAATACGTAATGACCGAGTTTTCGGTAACCCTCTGAGCAGACGACGCAGAAGTAACGCGTTGTGTCGGAGTAACGAGTCGAGCTGGTCCCATGTAAGTGGAACACTGAGTAGAACCGGTACCATAGAGTGGAAAAGAACCCTAAGTGTGACATTAACTGTCCGGCGTTGGTTGATTCAAGCTGTTTGTTCCCTCAGAGTGGTCCCTGTTCAAGATGTTTTCTCGGACTTTGACAGAAGCTTGTCCGCTGGCGTCTTCCAGTAAAATCTACATCGACGTCACAGACAACCCCCAGGTTCGTGTTCTTCGTAGCGTCCTGTGTTTCACTGTCCGAGTATTTCACACACGCAGCAGAACCCTGCTCTCCTCCACATGTGTAGTTAAAACCATCATCGACGACGGCGTGGACGTGGACTCAGACATGTTTCACGTCCTTTTGCAGGGGGAGCAGTTTGAGCTGACCCCTGCCACTCACCTGCTGAGCCAGGCCGTGGTGCTGGGGGACAGACGGACCTTCTCTGTGTTCGATCTGACCGAAGCAAACACCTTTGGCTCCATGCGCTCGCTCAACCTGCTGATCCGCTGGAAATCCAGTGAAGGTAAGAGAGAACGGCCGAGGATGAGACAGCGATGTGACAGATGTTCTGTCCAGGTAGAATTATCATCTGCATGGTCTTCTGCTTTTTCTGTCTTCTTCTTTTCCTCCTTTTTGTTCTTTTTTTCCTTCTTTTCCTTTTTCTTTTCCTTCTTTTTCTTCTTCTTTTCCTCCTTTTTATTCTTTTTTTCCTTCTTTTTCTTCTTCTTTTCCTCCTTTTTGTTCTTTTTTCCTTCTTTTTTCCGTCTTCCTCTTTGCCTTCTTTTTCTTCTTCTTTTCCTCCTTTTTGTTCTTTTTTTCCTTCTTTTCCTTTTTCTTTTCCTTCTTTTTCTTCTTTTCCTCCTTTTTGTTCTTTTTTCCCTTCTTTTCCTTCTTCTTTTCCTTCTTTTTCTTCTTCTTTTCCTCCTTTTTGTTCTTTTTTTCCTTTTTTCCGTCTTCTTTGCCTTCTTTTTCTTCTTCTTTTCCTCCTTTTTGTTCTTTTCCTTCTTAAATACTTTATTGTGTCAATATCCATGATAACATTTTACAATTATCTCCTGGTTAATCACACTTTTTTTTCCCATCCTGTGTGTGAAGTAAAGAGGGAAAAAAAGGTACAAACAAAGAAATGTAGGCCTATATAGAAATTTTAAATTAATAAATAAAGTACTTCTTTTCCTTCTTCTTCTTCTTTTCCTTCTTGCTAACATGGTGTTCCAGAACTACAAGGTCCATAATGCATCAGTACAGGAAACAGACTGAAGGAATGACTTTCACAGAAACTAGCGCCTCTTTGCTATAAATTCTCCGATAAGGGAAAATACATTATTTACATCAAATAACACAAAATTCAGAGGATGGTATCCCAATAAATGGTGATAAATCAGTAAAGAAAGGATAAAAAAAAGAGAGAAAAATCCATTTAGGAGCTGCCATAAAAGTAGCACCGGCTCTTTATGGGTTAATAATAATTCTATATTTCACATGTATTTAGTTACAGAGACGTGAAACGCATTTGTACATATAATATCATTATAGTGAAACAACAAACCTTCTTGTGCCCTAAAACCTTCGCACCGTTCTGCACTGTTTATCCACGAACATATCAGCTGACACACGTATGCACATTCCTACAGGGAACAGAAGGACAACCGTTAAGGACAGTGTGTGTGCACATCCAAATAGAGGACAAAGCCTCAGGCAGAGTGCAGAGAAAACTGCAAACCTGAACTCTGGCCTGACAGTTAAGAACCGACTCGGACCACGGGTTAAAGCCCAACATGGTCTAAAAATAGTTTTATCCTTACCCTGATTGGTGCTATTTTTAATAATTTCATCACCACCCCTGTAGGACAGTCTTTGTCTCATATTTTCCCTTAATTTTGTCTGTAATGAAATTCACAAAACAACAGAATAATCCTGTTCAAATTAGGCAAATTCACTCAGGAGTTAATTTGTGGTGGTTTTCTGATTAATTTGACTTAAAACTCTGCATTTTTGTACAATTATAATACAAGTCTTTGAAAAACGTACATGTATATGCTATTATCTGAGTATTTGTCACTTATTGTAATACTCACCTCCATTAAAAAAAAAAGAAAAGTCTGTCATTTAATATTTAGCTGAAGTTCATATCTGCTCATGTACTTTATTATACACAAATTACATCACTGATTCTTAAGACGTTATATAGGTTTTGTCTGTAAAATGCATAGGGCTGTATGCGCTGCTGTGTGTCATATTTCAGATAAATTTGCATCCAATAATGAAGCGGTTCTTCCTCTATTTAACCTGCAAACTGAGCAGACATGTTGTGGCCTCATTAGAGCACAGCGGGATACTGAAGTCATTACCAGACTCTTATACTATGATTATTACTTCTGAGTTCCCTGAGTCAAAAGAAGATTGACATTTTAGAATTTATCATGAATTGGTCCAACATATGAGTTAAAAACAGCCACTAACCGACCAATGGTTTAATGTGCAACTGAAGGACAGTCAGGTTTAGATTCCTTTTTTATAAGAAAGTGTAGCTGCTCTTCTTCTCTGTTATTTTATAGTTTAATTGCATCATAATTCATAACCTAACTCATCTCATAGCTCATAATACTTTCACAGTGTCAACAATACACAGATAAGCCAAATGCTGGTGTATCATACAGTATTTCTTGTGTATGTATATTGTAATTTTACCATATTCAGGGCTCTCCCCAGACGGTCGCATAAGGGCGCTACACCTCTTTGCTAATTTTCAAATTTAGGGTTGTTTCCTTTTTATTCTCAACGGTAATTTTGCCATAATGTGTCGAAATTCACCTTTTTTTTCGGCCCTCCAGCATTGTTTTTCTTTAGACGTTAGGGTTAGGGTTAAACCTTTCCAATTACAGGTAGACCTCAGGTTACAAATGAGTTCCGTTCCTACGCTGTCGACGTAACCTGAATTTCCGCCTAAGTCGGAATTAACCCTTTAGTACCCCTAAATACCCCTTAAATAACTATCCAAATACATGCATTATACTTCATATTAATAAAATAAAGTAAAAAATAAGATGCTGTACTTAATGTAGGTACAGTATACAGTACGTATGTACAGTAATGGCGTCCCCCCCCCGTGTCACACAGGTGGTGGGGGCTGCACTGAGCATGCTCAGATGTCTCCCACAAGGTCCATTCTATCACCATATTTTGAAATTGTTCCCATTGACAGACAGTTGAACTTCTATGAATGTTAAAATTAAAACATACACGCTCACCACAGACACGTCAGGGGTTAAAGGGTTAAACGCGTCGTGTTGTGGCGATCATTGTCTTGTGTTTGACCTCCAGGCGACATGCTGCGTCCTCTGCTCCACGCCGAGCGCTACGTGGCGGGCTACGGGTTGCAGACGGGCGAGATCCACACGCTGATGTACAACCACCACCCCTTCAGGTCTTTCCCCGTCCTGCTGCTGGACTCGGTGCCCTGGTACCTGCGCCTTTACATCCACACGCTCACCGTTACCAGCAAAGGAAAGGACAACAAACCCAGTGAGTCACAAATGAAAAAACAAACACATCAGGTCAACGAGAGGATTGTGTCTTTACTAGTATTTTAGAACATAAAAGGAGTTGAACTCAGGTTGTCATATACAGCCCTGTTCAGAACCTTAAAGGGATAGTAAACAGCTGATCCGATAGTGAAAGGCAGCAGAACCAACCCATACAGATGGACGACACTAAACAGTACGATGGCCTCGGGATGGAAATATGAGGACAAAAAAAACAAAACAAGATGGAACAGTTGTTTCATGTTGTTTTGTTGAAACTGCTAAAGGTATATAATAAACATATTAAAGGGACAGTTGTGTATTTGTACATGAATCTGTACTCCATCCCCTCATCAGTGTAGTACATCCACACTGACAGTGACAAAGTTGTCCTGTAAGTTTTGTTATTAATTTAATGATCCGGCCCAGTTCAAGTCATATTGGGCTGAACCAACATGAGTTTGACCCCCCTGCTTTAAATGATGCTTAAGTTGGATTTTCAAAATAAAAGTTATAGGATGTATTTTAAGTCAAATGATATTTTTGGTCCCTATCCAAAGGCAGAGGGAGGTAAAAAGTGAATTTTACGCCCTGTCTGATATGTTTGTGTGTGTTGTGCACATATTTGCACTCATAGTCCTTGAATATTCTTGTTACTTAATAAATAGATTAAATAAACATGTTAATTACAACCATGTAAAAACATATAGGTGGTGCAAGAGTTCTTCACTTTGTCTTTCATTCATCAATACTGTGCAAAACTGTGCAAAAGTTCAACTTCAAAGTTAAGTTTGTTGGTTTAGTCGAGTTCTAATGTCCACACATATGCATTTGTCTCCAATCTGATAAATGTGAAGTATGAACAGCGGGAAAAAAGTAAAATTTCAAGGAAAAAACAGCTTCTCTAAATCAATTTGGTTATATTTACTGTGAACTCCCTTTGCCATTAAAGTGTCTTAAACCCTTTTGTTTCCGAAAATATGAGATTTTACTGCTTCAGTTTTCTCAGGTTCATTCAACATGTATCAGATGTTTGTAATTGTTTTTGTTGTTTCTTGTCATGGGGTCAAAGGTCACAGGAAATAGGGATTTTTTTTTTTTTTTTTTTTAACCTTTACGACACATTCAGTGCAGCTTTTGTGTGTCTTTTCAGGCTGTTCACATAATTCCTGTATTTTGAATTAGAAATGAATGTGTGATCATTTCAACCCTGAAAAAACAACTACACTTTAACCTTTTTTTTCGTATTTAATATCAAGGTAAAGGCATTATTTTCAATGAAGGTCTGAAATTCAATGCACAGTGACGTGACGAGAGCATGAGAAAGTACTGAAGGATTTATAAATGGATAAAACACAGTCTCACTGTCACGCTTTACGAAGATGAGCCGCATCCAACCTGAACACACGCCTCACAAATGACTAGTATTCTAATTATTATTAAGCATTCATTTGTAAAACTGTCACCGCACTCCAACTCCGACGCTGTCACAGGTGCAGGTTTTACCATCAGGTTGGAATAAATGTAAATAATTTCAGACGCCCATATCAGGAGAGGTCAGGAGAAATGATACTTAATAGATCGATAAATATTTTACTCTACAAATTTCAAAAACAAAAAATTGTGGGGATGGTAATTTTATCATTTATAGTTATTATTTTATTTATTCCGCACTTATAAAAAACTGCTCACAGTATAAAACCTAAATATAAACCTATCTACAGTATAAGAGCCTGATCCAAACAGTGCAAATGGCAGAATGGTGCAGATCACAGGTTGGCACGTACGTATGTGTGCAGCAGCATCAGCAGTAAAATGACATGTTATTTCTTTAAATGATGAAGTGAAATGATAAATGCAGAGGGTTCTACAGATAAATGCTGAACCGTGTGTCCGTGCTTGGTCTTCCAGGTTACATCCACTACCAGCCGTCGAAGGACCGGGTGAGGCCCCACCTGCTGGAGATGCTGGTTCAGCTTCCTCCCAACTCTGTCACTGAGGTCACGGTGCAGTTTGAGCGGGCGCTGCTCAAATGGACCGAGTACACCCCGGATCCCAACCACGGCTTCTACGTCGGGTACGTGGTGGGTGGGGGTGGAGGCGGGGGGTGTTGCTTATCCACACTGCGTCGACGGGTGTAAAAAGTGTAAAAATACGTTTTCTTTTTCTTTCTTGTGCTCCTGTTTCTTTAGGTCTTCAGTCATCAGCGCTCTTGTACCAAGTATGGTTGCCATGGATACAAACAACACTAAGGAACGTCCTCTTTTCAGCAGCTTGTGAGTACATAATGTTTCTTGCTTCTTATCACCTCAGTATATGATGTGGGGGGAAAAATAGCGATCAGCATTTCCATCTGTTCAGTATCATTTTGTTTCTGGAGGATAATTGAAAAATCATTCACACGTGACCCCCCCCCTCCCTCCCTCCTCTTCCTCATGTGGATTTAATAGAATGTTAACTTTCACAACTTTGCTTAAAATGGATCAAAGTGATTAAATGTGCTTTTTTTTATTGACCTCAGTGGGTCACAGAGCTGCTTTTATTTGGTTGCCAACTGTAAAATGTAAAATATACAAGAATAAAATAATGTGAGTTAGATAATAAAGATAGTGAATGGTCTGAAAACATGTAACAAATGTCAACAAAGCTGTGAGAAATGTGTCAGAAAGGCTTCAGATTTAGATTACATAATGGGAAAAATATAGCGTAAATAATGCAGCACCAAAACAACACTAAAGAAGAACTGGAAAAAATAATACGATCATTTTCACTTGTTTTTTCTTGAATTAAGCAAATAAAAATCTTGAATTAATCAAAAAACAATCTGCCAGTGCACATATATTCCCTTTTTTCTTCATTCTGTTTGTTGAAAATGAATGAAATACGGTTAATATAGATTAAAAATGAATGATATTTAATCCAAATCCACAGCAACCCAGTGATTAATCTGATTAAAATTTGGATTAATTTGACAGCGTTAGTTTTTATATTAATGTACATGTTCTTGAGTGTTTGTATACAGGTAGTCATCAGGTTGCGACGTACCCGACTTACGTTATTTCGACTTTACGACGCCGGAATCTCGTCCACTATTACTGTAAATACATACTGTATACTGTACGTACAGTAAGTACAGTATCTTAGTTTTGACTTTATTTTATTAATATGAAGTATAATACATGTATTTGGATAGTTATTTACAGATTTAGGGGAACTAAAGGGTTAATTCCGACTCCCTGTGTTTTTCTATCTAACTCAGAATTACCTGTAAATGACTTTTATTGTGTTCACGTAATGATAAATAGTCTTGAATTTTGTAAAATGCAAAGACGTTAACACTCATTGGTGTCGGACTCATTTTAGAAACACACGGTCCAATTCAATCTGAAGTGGGTCGGACCAGTGCGATACTCAAATAATAACCTATAAATAATGATGACTCCCAATGTTTTTTTGTTTTGTTTTGTTTCCAAGTGTAAAAAAAAATAACATGTCATGGAAATGTTTCTATTTACAAACGTAAATAGGGAGTAACTGTGTGTAATGGTACATGTACTGTATTGTGTGACTGATAACTGCAGCCTTAACCTTAGGCAGGAGTAGAACATGACGCCCTAGTACCATCTGTTTTGTCCTGCGTGCTTTAGTCCAAGGACTGGACACCAGACGTTACTTATATTTAGGCGAAAGCCAGCGCCTCCTCTGTGTTTTATCTCTATTTTATCTTGTGTGTGTGAAAAGCTTATGTTGGGGGTAGCGGTCGTATCTGCTGTTGCACGAGATCAGATAAACAGCATCCGACTCTGTCTCTGAAATAAAAGAATGTTCAAAGACACCGTGTACAACCTGAAATGACTCAAGAAAAATAAGTCCAATTTGAACAATATTCTGCCTGTTACTAAACGTGTTGCGTCTTTGTGCCATCTAGAGGCTGCAACGCACATATGTAAACGATAAAGCGAGGCAGAATATTGTTAAAATTACACTTATTTTTCATAAGAAATTTCAGATAATTTGTGATTGTCTTCAAAAACAGTTTGTAAATCTGAACCAATCAGAAGCAGAGAAGCTGCTGCGGCCAGATCCGCTTCATTCGCTTGCTTAGCTGTCCGTCAAACACAAATAAGGACCCATGGAAATCCCACCCACCGTCAGGTTTGTGCCAAAATCGCAAACAAAAAAACCAGGGAGCGCAAACAAGAAGGTTGAAATCATAATCAATAACCCTAACAACAACAAAGAAAATTAAGAAAGAGACAAATATTTGACACAATTTCACATATTATTTCATTCTAATTTTGTATTTTTATTAGAATTACTTTTTTTTTTTAATTAGGTATATTGAATTGATATTTTTTTGCTTGTTGATTCAAAAGTCGTCTTTAATCTTTTTGGCACAAAATTGATTCCATACATTACTGGGCTGAACGTGGCCTCTGAACTAAAATGACTTTGACACCAGTGTTTTAATCCAACAACACTCGTTTCCCATCATCCTCTAGTTTTCCGTGTAAAGAGGAGTCCAGTTACTTTGTTCGGGTCTACACCGAGCCCCTGCTGGTCAACCTGCCGACCCCGGACTTCAGCATGCCCTACAACGTCATCTGCCTGACCTGCACCGTGGTGGCTGTGGGCTACGGCTCGCTGTACAACCTCCTGACCCGCAGCTTCCAGATTGAAGAGCCCAACCCACCGCTGGCCAAGAGGATAGCCAACGTCATCCGCAGACTGAGGGGGGTGCCGCCCCTTGCCTGAGGCCGGGGGGGGCAACTGGCTCTGCTTTTAGAAAGGACGCGCTCCTGTCGGTGCAACCGCTGGTAAACATGTGATATTCAGGGAAGGACTAAGTCAAGCACTGGGACGAATGTTGTTAAAACACTGAGCTTGTTTGTGTCAGAAGGAGGAAGAGAAAAGGTGTTTGTGCGCTCAGATACTCCAGATAAATCCAGGACATGAGCTGAAGGCGTTTATCTGATGGGATGGAAAATACAAGCTCTGTTCATGTTTTAGGAAACCAAAGTTCTGAGGAGGTTTTTGTTGGAACATCATTGGATATTTGGTTCGGTTGTTTTTTTGGTTTTTTGTTGGGGGGGGCGGGCGGTTGGTCTCCATTACAAGACAAAGGTTATGAAGAAACTGAGGAAATGCAAAAAGACCCCAAAAACCCTCCTGTGTTTTACCACATTACAGATGAAGGACCGTCGCCGAAACTGTCAGAAACAGTTTTATCGGAGTCGACAGATATTACATTTAGAAATATTTCAGCTTTTTTTAAAACCTCGCACCTTCATCTCGGCTTATGGGATCACTCAACGTTCTGTGGAAAAATCAGAAGCAGCCAAAACGCAACAAAATGTACCCAGATGTGTTTGGTTTTCATTAACTTCTTAGAGCAGTAATCCGAGTTCTGCGTGTCTGATACAAACAAATAAACCTTAGACTGTTTGGGAAGAAATAACGGAAATCCTTAAACGTGTTAATTCATCAGAAGATGCATTTACATTTTGCAGTTTTATTCTCTTTGGGCTTCATACTTGAAATGTTTAATTTTCAGCCGATGTTTTTTCTTATTTTCTTTTATTTATTTGTGGGTTTGATTTGTACACAAGGGATCATGTGTTTTTATAAGAGCCTATTTTACCAAAACTTTACTTTGCACTCCGTTGGATGCGTTCTTGAATGTTAAATGCACATCTCTAACAAATGCCTCTTTGATTTAAGCGAAGTCACTCTCTCACTCATCAGATCAATGCACTTTAAAGGGGTTCTATGTAGTATTGATTTTCCGAACTTTCAATAGCAGGGGGAAGTCTCGTAATTGTGCGGCCTTCCACATCCACAAGGCAGTGGAATGGGGTCAAACTGACCCAAAGGACTACACAAAGGGTTAATTCTACGAAAAATCTCCAACGACTAAACACCATCGACACTCATAGATGCTTTTTTTGACGGTTTGTCAAATTAACACTGACTTATAACCTTCACATATTGCATCAGCTGATAGTTTACATTATCGCTCTGTTAGCTTAGCTCCGTTTTTACACCGAATAAACAGTAAAACCACTAAACACCTCTGTTTTCTGTTCGTTTTGTATCGTCAGTAGCCGAACTAAAGACATGTTTGGAATCCAACAAACAAGGTCAGAACTGTCGTAGGTTAACGGCAACTTGTCAAACATCATAACATCCCATAATAACTTTATATCTTCATAAGCCTCACCTGCGTAGAAGAAACGGCAATATTTTTAGCAATAAACTCCATTCTTTACATTAACAGCTGTGATGAGCGGAGAAAACGATGGCTTCTATTTGCATCACTTCTTTTCTTTGACGCTAAAAGTTGTTTCTTAATGGTTCTCATCCCACCTAGTCAATGAATCAATCAATTTTATTACAAAGGATTAAATCGACAGTATATTTACATGATATGTTTGTAATAGGATACATTATACATTATAGTCTTTACTAAATTCAACTTTCTACAAGTCACATGACTCCTAAACACTATAATGATACTTAAGGTAATTTCTTTTTGATATTATTGAAAGTATCAACACTACATATATCCCCTTTAAATCATTTACTCATCAGTTTAATGCAGTTTAATGTGTCTTATAGGAAATCCAAGTCAATTATGGAAAAATGATACTTTTTTTTGAGGAATGTCATGAACTTTTTTTTTTTTTAACGTTTTAAGTGCGAACACTCAATTTTGTTATGCTTTCTCCTCAGAGGTCTGCACTGTTCCACTGTAAAAGGAAAAAAAAAAAGCAAAGATATGAATGTTTGAAGCGGTACTTTGCGGAAACATGAGTGTTTGTTACTACCTTTTCAATAAATTGACACCTTTTTGAAGCTATTTTTGCTCAAATTTGTGTATTATAAAGAAGGTGCGGAGTTATAAAGTGCGCCGGGGCTGCATTAGTTCCCACTGAGTGCACACATTTTTTGAGTAAACAAACTTGGCCTCACTTCTGGCATGCTCTGAGAGAACAAACACAGAAGTCTCTGTATTTGGCCGGTCACTGATTCTCACCCCGGCATGTTTGGCTGCGGCGAGAAACAAAAACAAAGGGGGAAAAAAAGCTGCATTCCACACAAATGATGCTCATATCGGGTATGTTTTCTGTCCAAGTATGTATAAGCAGCCAGAAAAACACAACACCGCACTGCTGACTCAGACTCCTGAAGATGGTTTTCATGAGGCTGCATCATCAATAATTAAGCAGCACGGACGGTTTATGCCAAATATGTACTTTGAACTTTTTAGGCTGAGCTATAAAAACCTATATCTGCAAGTAATCAATACTAGGAAATGAATTAACCCATGACGACCCACTGGTAATTTTGTGGCAAGTGAATTTTTCTCTATTTAACCTTATTTAAGTGGACAAGCTCATTTTTTATGGGCAAAATATGCAAAAATGTGATTAAAAATGAAGTGAAAACTAGGGTGAATGTTGTATTGTTAGTATTTTTTTTATCTCCATATACTAACTACCCTTTATATTTTAGTTTTTTTTCAGTGAAAATCAAGTATTTCCTATATTTAATTTACAGATCATGTACTTTTAAGGGTTATTGTATCAAAAAACAGAGAAAACTTAACCCATAAAAGACCCAAACATCCACAGTCGACAATAATCATCTACTGATATAAACTGTTGATCCATTAATTCTATCAATACATGTCAATAATTGGTGTAAAACACAGTTATTAATCTTTTCATGTCCTTCAGATATGACGTTCAGAGGCTCCATATTTACCACGGAAACACTGTCATGATGCAAGAACGTTTTAAATAGCATCTCTATGCATATGTATATTATATATGTTTAACCCATAAAGACCGAAATATCCACCAGTGACCAGATTTTTACTAATGCGTAAAAAAATAACATTGCACTATTAAAATATTCATATTTAAAACTATCCTTTAACAGTAAAATGTGAATAACATAAAATCATGTGCGATTTTAACACTGTTCTGCCTTTAACTAAATGGTTTGTGTCTTTTTAGACCCACTGGGATCTGTGTGTTTTGTTACTAATAAGCTGAGATGTACTTACAGTAAAAGTTATTACATTTTAACAATATTATACCTGTTACCAAAAATGTGTGTAACGCACATGTATAAATGACAAGTTGAAGCATAATTTTGTTAAAATTTCACTTAATTTTCTTGCAAAACATGCGTTATTTTCAGGTTATTCACAAATTTTTTTTGAGAAAGTTAATTTTTTTTTATTGCACTAAAAAAAAAAAAAGAGGAAATGTTGTTTTTTTACAAGGTATTATGCTGTTATTTTACTGGTCCGGCCCACTTGACATCAAGTTGATCTGAACGTGGCCAATGAACTAAAATGAGTTTAACACCCCTGTTGTAGAAGATGACTGTGTTTCCATGGTAACTAGAGCCTCTGAACGTCCAAATGGGTCGTATCTGATGACCATGAAATGATGATAAACTGCATCAACGTATTGATAGGATTAATTGTTTCAAAGTTGTTGAACATTTTATATCAGTAGATCGTTTTTGGTCACTGGTGGATATTTCTTGGTCTTTATGGGTTAAACATATATTATATTCATATGCACAGAGATGCTATTTAAAAGGTTCTTGCATCAGACTTTCTTGGCCGCCTCTTTAAATACTTCGCCTGTAACCACTTTCCATTCTTGGCATATTTCATCAGTTGTTTTTGCAGCCAAGTTCTCACCTAAAAAAAGCCCATAAAAAAGTGAGACCTCTGAAACTTGAGACCCATAAAAATATAAATATATAAAACCACCAAGGTGATAAATGCAACACACTTTTTCTGAGTTCTGACAAATATTTATTGGCTGAAATACAGAGTAAATCAATCTGCTTCCTGCCCTCTCACCCAAAAAAACCTTCAGTATAAGGAACGGTACAACTCTAATCCAATGAAGCAGCAGAGGGGAAAGAATGTTTTATACAGAAGGGACTAAAACAGACAAAACTAAACTAAACATTTACTAAAATATAAGATTTTTTTTTTTTTGCTTTTGCCAAAAAAACACTAAATATTAAAGATTTTAATCAGCATGTGGTCACATACGCAAAGCAAATATTGATGAATTAAACCTCAACTCATAATGTGTTCATGAAATATATGTTGTGTTTGCATAAACAGTACAGACAAAGTTAATTATTTGTATGGGCAAACTTTATTCTACATCAACAGATCAACATTTTGTGCAATTAAAAGTGTAAAATAATTGACACTTTATTTGGATGACCTGATTACACACAGTTTATTTATACAAATATAATAACAACTGCATATAACGACCGATTTTCCACCACTTTATAACATTTGTTTGCATGTATAGTGTTAAAGGCCTTGCCCAAGGGCCCACCTGGGATTCAAACTGGCAACCTTCTGCACTGTTAACCACTAAGCTATCCAGTCATCAACTTCATGCATTAAATGTGACAAAAATGATCATTTTTTTGTATCCAAAGTTGGGCTGAAATCAGAATCTATGCAATTTTGTTGTATAATTTGCATAAAATATGGCACATGCTGTTGAAATCTTACTAATGTAGATAAAAGTTTGTGCCCAGGCAGCGTTTTTCAACCCTGGGGTTATGGAATTCAAATGGGGTCGCCTGAAATTTCTAGTAATTGATCCAAATAAAAATAAAAATGACTAATAAAAAAATAATCTTTAATGATTCCATAGTATATATCTCATAATTAAAACACCGCATACTTCTCCTTATTAAAAATCTAGTCCAAATAAAATGCAACATATAATACATGAGAGGGCGTAACTTAATTGAGCTGATCATGTGACCACATACGTTATTACATATTAAAAATGTTCAAATAATTTTAGGTCAATTCAATCTAAAGTGGGTCAGACCAATAAAACACTACCATAATAAACTATAAATAATAAAAAGAACATTTTTTCCCCTTATTTTTGTGTGTAAAAAAAGTTAAATGACACAAAAATGTTTACATTTACAGATTAGACTTTTACAAAAAATGTAAATAACTTGAACAAATATGAACAAAAAGAAATGTCTCAAGAAAATTCAATGTAAATGCATCAATATTTTACCTGTTATTAAATATTTAGTGTATTTGTAGATCCACTGTGATCTGTACGTTATAATGAACATGTGAAAATGAGGAACTGAGGCCAAATAATGGAATAAACTGTAAAAATTGCACCTTTTTCTTAATACATTTCTTTTTGTTCATGTTTTTTAAGAATAGTTTATAGATGTAAATATTTTAATGATACAATTTTACTTGTTTTCACACTAAAACATAGACATTACACATACATCTGATATATATAACTGATATCATTTCTATATTATTATGTTATTATTTTAATGATCCGGCCCCTGAAATAACGCGACTTTGACCCCCCCTGGTATAGATAGAACACTTTATTTATCCCACCCTGGGGAAATTCTACAGTATATAAAAGAACAGTTGAAACCTAATCAATTAATCATTGCATCTTTAATGTTTTTTTTTTTCTTTTTGTCCGAACAAACTGTGCAAATGCGTCCCGATGTGGGGTTAAAATGATTATATCTGGTGCTTAAAATAAATCAAACAAGTGCACGTTGGGATACCAGGTGCTGCCCAATCAGCAGGGCTCGGTGCAGGCGTGTCCACAGGTCGTCCTGCAGCACTTCTGCTCTCCAGGACACTGGCCGTCGTGGTAGCAGTATTCCGCACACATGGGGGTTCCCTGAGGTGAAGGGCAGCGACCGAGCTTCACTGAAACACCACAGACAAGGAGAGGCTCAGATATGGAAACGGTGAAGGACCTGTTTTGTTTTGTTTTGTTTTGTTTTGTTTTGTTTTGTTTTGTTTTGTTTTGTTTTGTTTTGTTTTGTTTTGTTT
>JAPSES010000236.1:11240641-11251086 GCA_029822895.1 Maxillicosta whitleyi
ACTGACATATATATATATAAATATATATATATATATTTTTTTTCTATAATCATGGAATCAGAAATTGGAACAGACACAGGTGAGATATTTTTGCAAAAGTTACCAAGTAAAAAGATTGGCTTATACTCTCACTTACTGATCTACTCTGACCCAGTGGTATGAAATAAGCCAAATAAATTCCGAGCACAGTGTGGGCCCAGGGTAAATAAAAAAGCTTTTTGTTTTAACATCTTCCATTTTGCATCTTTTTTTTTATTATTATTATTCAGTTTCATCTCAACTCAACCTTAATTTAGACCTTTTTTTCCTTTCTGTTCTTATTAGGGCATGGATCCAAGTGTACTTCTGTTTGTCATAATGCTCATTTGGAAGGTTGACATCTGTTTTCACTTTTAATAACTGAGTCATTTGCATTTTTTTTTTTTTTTTTTTGTTTATAGTGTAAGACATTAAGGGAATCTTATAGTAGACTTGTTTTTAAAAAAAACCCAACAAATTATTGAAATATTTCATTAGCCTCATATTATTGTGGCTTAAATCATACACTTTTAGGACAAAATCCAGGTGTTTCAAAACAATAATGAGAAATGCCATAATGTAGTTTTATATTGAGATAAATATCGTATTGCTTATTGATATTGAAATCAACATGAGCAGAATCTCTGCTTTTTTATTTTTGTCCCTATAGTCTATGATAACAGGCTATTATGCTATGAGGCTAATGATTAAAACCAAAAAATTACCTAAAATTATCATTATGGATAATGTCGAGGGTCTTGCATGTCTATGTGTTTATAGATGCGTTATTTTTTTGTAGTTATTTGAGTTTAAATGCTCCTTATTTCTGCTGTGTTTCCTCCATTTATAGTGTTAGGGAGTAGAGGGATGCATTTATTTACATAGAAAGTAGGAAATATATTTAACAGCATTTAATTTCAGTTTGACGTAAATATGTTGGAAATGTTATAGTTATGTTCTTAAAATCACTATAGGTAAAATATACTGTATACAGTATATACAGTATTTCTACTTTAATAATAAAAAAAAATACTGATAATAACCATTCAAGTGTTTGGAATAAACACATATTGGATTTTATAGATATGAACTGAATGTATTTCTAGTGAAGGGGTCGTGACCACTAGAGGGAGTAGTGGGTCACTCTGACGGAAACAAAGCATCAGAAAGTCATCAGATACGATGAGAACCATTAAGAAACAACCTTTAGACTCAAATAGAAGAAGTGATAATAAAAATAGAAGCTGTTGTTTGTTGTTTTCGGTTCTAAATCTAAAGAACGGAGTTTGTTTCTAAAATGTCAGCGTTTCTTCTACACAGTTGAGTTTAGTTATGAGGTTTATGAAGGTATATCGTTATTATGGGATGTTATTATCTTTGCTAAGTTGCCGTTCTGTTCTGACCTTGTTTGGATAATTCCAAACAGATCTTTAGTTTTGCTTCTGAAAAAAAAAAAAAAAAACTACAGGAAATAAAGGTGATTTATGGTTTTACTGTGGCTGTTTTGTGTCCGCCAAGGTTACAAAACAGGGAGATAAACCAAAGTGTGACGTGTAAATATATAGCAGATATCTGATTGGGCAGAAAGTTGTGTCGTTGTGTCATCAACGTGTGAGCTGACGTTAAAAACAAATAAACAAACAGATGTGGTAGTTTACAGTAAATATAGCGGTAGGTTAATCCAGATGATGACAGTCAGTAAAACTACGCCGTTGTCGGTCCAGGAGGTTCAGACATTTCTGTCGTAGGTCGCCGATGAAATATTTCAGTGAATTTATCAGAGACGTCCTAGAAGTTGCGTGCCACGTCACCATTGCCCCGTTTCCACTACATGGCACTGGCGCGACTCGACTTGGCTTTTTTGCGTTTCCATTAGGGCTGTGCAATTGCCTCTGATTATGATATTGTGGAGTGGGGGGGGCAACATAGGAATTCATAAAAGCCCTTGTCAACATTTCAATCCATTATTATTTATTTTCAGTTACTCTATTGAACGATCCCAAAGCACGAGGAAACCTGCTCACACCACCATGTGACGCTTCTGATGAAGACGGAAGTTCACCGCCGAAACATGTCAGGTATGAAAAACTGATTACGTGTCTGATACAAAAGAAAACTAAATAAACTCTAAAGTGTTTTAGCTGGAAATCTAATCAAAAATAATCCCTGAAGACAACAGAAAAAAAATAGAAAAGCAGCACAGTTCCCCCACATATTGTGACTGACACCCCATAATATTACTGCCACATTTGGTTTTTTTATCTATTTTATTAGATTCTTGACACTGGAAACATACCGTTTGCAATTAGAATGACACTGATACCGTTATTTGTTGAATAGTTATTCGTGAAAATAATAGTGGTTTTCTTCAGGATCTAGCTCCATAACTATTGAAGATACGTCTATAGAAAAGTCCATGGACTATATGAGAAAACATGAGTTTCACCGCCATCTGGTGGACATTTGTTAGTACTACAACAATGACAATAATAACTAATAGAGAATCCTTTAAAAAATTCCTGGATCCAGACGGATTTTATCAGCTCTTCCTTGTCTCAGAGCGAACATTTCCTGAAAATTTCATTAAAATCCGTTGGTAACTTTTTGAGTTATCTTGGTAACTATCAAACAAATCATGTAAATGACCGTTGCACTTTGACATCTCTCGTCTTGCCTTGTTTGCAGCGTTTGTTGCTAATCTGCGCTAACTGCCTTTGGCTGAAGCTCCACACCCTCATCCGTCTCCTCATCTAACTCTGTGTGAGAAAGCACATTATCCTATTTATTTCCCTAATGATCCCTTAACAGGACATCTCTTCAATGCCAAAGAACGGCGCTGTGGGAGACATTTAATTTCTTTTGAGGAAATCAACTGTTTCAAATGGAGGAGGCCTCGTGTGTTAGTTTCTTTACACCGACCTAATGGAGGTCCCTGAGGTCACCGAGGCCCTGATGAAGCCAGCGCCACGCATTGATTCAGCGTCTAAATTAATCATCCATAACTTGTTCTGTTCCGATAAAGTCATCAGCAGCCGGCATACTGCCCGATCAGCAGCCATCATTCTTCTGTGCCGTGTCGCTGGTGTTTAGCTCAGGGCCCGTAAACCGCCCGGCGTCGGCGTGTTTTTAAGAGTAAATTAAAAACATTTATTCTGCTGCTAAATGGCCTGCTTGTCGTCATGACGATCACAGGAAGTGAGGAGGAGGAGGAAGTGATGCTGAAGTTCAAGGTGCTGTGAACGTGTCATGGTCGTCTCTGCGCTGTTTGTCCTCCTCCACATCAGGGTTAATATTTAAGCCCGTGTTTTCCGCTCCACATGGGTCCGTATTAACTTTATTGGTCTGTAAATAGGACCCACCAGGTCCCCAAAAAACTGGGGAAGAGTTAAATTAATTTGTTTTTCCGTTTGTCTGTAGTTCCAGTGTGTTGTTACCGCTCCGCTGAAAGTATTGACCTCTCATCACTGCTTCCCTTTTTTTGATCTTTGGTTAATTATCCTCATCTTGTAAATGCTTGATTGCCTTTTTCCCTGGTTTTACACAGTGTTTTTCTGTCTGCTAGAAAATCTGTGAGTGGGAAAAAA
This sequence comes from Maxillicosta whitleyi, assembly GCA_029822895.1. NCBI lineage: Eukaryota > Metazoa > Chordata > Actinopteri > Perciformes > Neosebastidae > Maxillicosta > Maxillicosta whitleyi. The sequence continues at coordinate 11,244,244 of JAPSES010000236.1, forward strand.
AAATGCTGTTAGTTAGTCCTGGACAATACAGCAATAATGATAATTAGCAATAAACTGTGGATTTTATTTTTTACTACCTTGTGATAATTTTCCTGGGTGTTAAGTGAGTGATGATTATGATCATCGTAATTATCACAGGTTGTTTTTTTTTTTTGTTGTTGTTGCTTTTTAAGGTTTGTTTTTGAGGTTTGATTGCTTATCTTAGCCCTGATCTCGGGCTCTGACACCCTCCAAGGATCAAGCAGTTCAGAAAATGAATGAATGAACGTCTAGCTTCCAGGAATTTCCAATTAAACCCAAAATGCAACAATAGTTAAAAATATCTACAACATTAGGTCTGAGAAGAGACCTTTTATTTAGCTGTGATGTTCTACAGATAGATAGATAGATACAATAGATAGATAGTGTGTGTCATATCTACAATGAAATATGATTCTGTGTCATAAAATAAAATCTTATATGAAGGTAAATTGCGTTAGACATCATAAACAGGTACCAGACGTGGGTCAGCGCGTTTTTTCAGTCTCGTTTATTTCATTTGACTGCGTCCTTTACATCATTTTCATCTTATGTCGTTTTATTCATCCATTTGTGTCTTTAATAGCTGATGCCTCCGCTCTACCTTTGCCTTAATTGGGAAAATGAATTCACATATCATATTATTTTCATGCGTTTTGAGACAGATTTGGCTGAATTGAAATAAATGACAGTAAATTTAACAACAACAAAAAAGTAGGTGGAAAACATTGCCTGTAATTTTCTCATAATGTGGAAGAGTGGTGATCTCTGAGTGTCCTTCCAGGGTTTGTTTTTTCCTGTGTTTTCTCTACCATATATATATATTCTGTCCTTTTTGTCTGACCTTGGTCCTTGTCCTTGTTAACAGAAAAATAGACAGATACAGATACAGTGATACTGATGTTACACAACATCAAAACCAAAGCAGACTTTCTGAAGATAAAATCCAACCACACACGAGTCTGAATGTGGGGGGGGGGGCTTTGATATGGAAAAGTTTGGGAACCCCTGATCCAGACCATAATCCAGATTGTGATCCCAGTCTGTGGCCGCGGCCCATAATCTACTTACTTTACCCTTTTGAGTAATACAGTCCTCATCCCTCTGGTGTGAAATCCCTCCGTGGAAAAAGTGGCGCTGAAGGAAGCAGGGATGAATAATCTGCATCATCCTCATCGTCCGCAGAGTGGTTCTTCATTCATAATTTACCGCCTCCCCATTACATTTGATGAAAGCCACTGACCTGAAAATACACAGCGAACCAGCGCCTTCGACTTGGGCCTCGGCGTTGTCTGCGTCCGTCCTTTACACGACGCCGGTAAAACATCAATAAATGAATCCGATGACACCAGGATCTTAACGCTGTTTCACTTCATCCTCACGGGAAAATATGTTTCCACACAAATGTTTTTATTTTAACACAGCGCAGTCGCACCGTCGCAAATAATCAATAGAACGGAACAGAACTGAATAAAATAGAATAGTGAATAAAACCATCGAAACTGTCAAAAAATGAGAATAAAATGAGTAAAAACTCAAATAAAAAAATAGAATAGAAATTTAACACAAAGTAAAATGAGAAAAGAATGAGTAGAATAGGATGGAAATAGTCGAATATTATAAAAAAAAATAGACATAAAATATGAATAAACACATAAAAATGAATAGTGGTAATATTAATACAGGTAGTCCTCGGGTTACGACGTACCCGACTTACGTTATTTCGACTTTACGACGCCGGAGTCTGTCCGCTATTACTGTACGACGCCGAAATTTCGGCCGCCATTACTGTACATACATACTGTATACTGTACGTACAGTATCTTATTTTTTACTTTATTTTATTAATATGAAGTATAATACATGTATTTGGATAGGTATTTAGAGATTTATGGGTACTAAAGGGTTAACTCCGACTTAAGCGGAAATTCGGGTTACGTCGACAGCGTAGGAGCGGGACTCATTCGTAACCCGAGGACTACCTGTAGTTTGTAGTAGTACAGTCGTGGAAAAAATTATTAGACCACCCCTTGTTTTCTTCAGATTCTTGTTTATTTACAACTAAAGATACATTTGTTTGGACAAATATAATAATAATAACAAAAAATATCTCATAATATTTTAATTTCAGAGCTGATATCTATGCATTTAATGTGTTTTCTTGATTAAAAACAAACAAACAAACATCAATATCTATGACAAAAACAGTGCTTTTATTCCTTTCATGTTTTCTTTTCTGTCTGTTTTAGTCACATGACACACATAACTATTGTTTTTGATGGTCTAATAATTTTTTACTCGACTGTATATCTATAAATATCGCATTGTTATTATACGAACAGAGAATATTGCATGACTAATTGCGCAGAATTCACATTCTACTGGTTTTTTTTGCACATTACTGGGTGTGATTGAACACGGATACGTCAAGGGAAGTGATTATACAGGAAGAAACACCAGAGTTATTACTTTTTTTTTTTTTACAGTTAAATGTAGTGTCGACTCTTGGAAAGAAATTGTCTGTGAAATAAGAGGTTTCCCAACAAGATCGATGCCGTTAAACCTGGAGGGATCAGATGATTTGAATCGTCCAGTAAATTAAAACTAAAGACACTATTTTAACCCTGTAAAGCCTGAATATTAGTTTCCACGTATGATTTTCAATTTTGTATCATATTTGGTACACTGGGTCTTAATGCTCGAATATTATTAGTTGTATTTTTTAACTCTTTTTAATTGAAATTAGGATAATTACAATATAAAAAGATCTTAAACAGTATCCAATATATGTGCTTCACAAGAACATTACATATATACACACCCCGGTCCGCTATCCATATACATCCCGTTCGCTATTCATGTACGTCCACAACCCCAACCTGGTCCGCTATCCCAATATGTCCCGTTCGCTATTGATGTACGTCCACAACCCCAACCCGCTCCGCTCTCCGTATACGTCCCATTCGCTGTTCCTCTATGTCCACAACCCCAACCCGGTCCGCTATCCGTTGATGTCCCATCCACTACACATGTACCTCCACAACCCCAACCCAGTCCACTATTTGTGTACGTCCACAACCCCAACCTGGTCTGTTATCCGTTTATGTCCCATCCGCTATTTTTGTACATCCACAACCCCAACCCAGTCCGCTATCCGTTTACATCCCATCCGCTATTCGTGTACGTCCACAACCCCAACCCGGTCCGCTATCCGTTTACATCCCATCCGCTATTCGTGTACATCCACAATCCCAACCCGGTCCGCTATCCGTTTATGTCCCGTCCGTTATTCATGTACGTCCACATACCCCAACCCGGCCCGCTATCCGTTTTTGTCCCATCTGCTATATTGTATATCTATATTGTGTATGTCCACAATGAACACCCCCCCCCCCACTGGGGGGGGGGGGCCCAGTCTGCTACCTCCACACTGTGACAAACTACTGGTGAGAACCCTGGTATTAAATGTACTTATTGATATGAACACAAACACTAAACCTCAGCGTCGGAGTTCATCATGTTGGTTCAGAATTGTTCCATATTTCAGATTCTGTTGTTTTTGAGGTTGTGACACTTTCCTGCTGCAGAACCGACGGTTTCCACGGTTATATTTGGTTTGAAGCCCCCCAGTACCTGTTTCCATCCTATAAATATCAGGATCAAATCATTCACTATCACTTACATCAAACAAACTGGAGAGAAAAAAAAAAAAAACCAAGGTGTGAGTGAAGGACGTTCTTTTTAAAAACGTTTTCATCATATCCTCGGCGGTTTCATCATAAGTCTGAGCTTTAAGGTTGAACAGAACGTTTTGCGAAACTTGCACAAATCAATCGCGGGCTGTTAATTGCAGATCTGAGCTTTGAGTCGAATACAGGATCAACAATGACTTTTTTTTTTTTTTTTCCTTTTTGTTTTTTTTTTTTTTTTCTCCAGCCTTCAGCTTCGCACTTCAACTGCATCCATTCTGTTCCGTGAGGTACTGAAAGCATCTGAATCACTTATAATTCATAGAACTGTCATCAGCCGCTAATGGATAAATATCGACTTGTGCGTGACTCAAAATGGTGACAGGCTGGAGTATTTCTAAAATCAAGTATTTTTCTCTGGCGGTAGCAAAATCCTCCTTGACCAGTTTTATGTAAATCAATATTAGAAAGAGAGACGAGATGTGTTTTGGTCTTGATATGGCTTTTCCATTATTTTGTACTTGTGTCTATTACAATGTTTCTGTCTTGTTTTATCGTTTGTATCGTTTTTGTTATTGGCGTGTTATCCCTATATCAGGCAAGTGACTATTTTTGGTCATTTCCACATGCATTACAAGACAGTGAGTCAACAATCTGAGGTCCAATGTGGTTCTACAGGGTCTGTGTGGACCTGCTTTGTTAGGTACCAAGAAGTAATGGTACTAATCTAGTGATGAAGTAATGGTACTAATGTAATGATGAAGTAAAGGTACTAATGTAATGATGAAGTAATGGTACTAATGTAAGGATGAAGTAATGGTACTAATGTAAAGATGAAGTAATGGTACCAATGTAAGGATGAAGTAATGTTACTAATGTAAAGATGAAGTAATGGTACTAATGTAAAGATGAAGTAATACACATAGACATAGTAACAAAATAAGCTACAATATGTGCAAGGGGCGGGGTTTGTTGTGTCTAGTACTGCTTGTTTTTATATATCCTTCCTGGATTTTGTATTTATTTATTTATTTTTGCCACTTATGGGTAAAGAACCAAATATGGCAACTTATCTGACCTTAATTTATATAAGTGTCTCCATGGTGGGATCAATAAAATCTTATGTTTTCATCTTTTTCATCCATTCTGTCACTTTTGTCTCATCAATTCCTTTGCTCTTTTCTTCTCTTTTCTTAAGCATTTAGAATGGAATACAATACAATACTATACAATATCATACAATACTATATTATAAAATACAATACAATACAATACTAGACTAGTACTTTATTAATCCCAAAACTGGGAAATTGGGTTAATGAAATGACCTTCCAGTTACAACTGATCAAAATAAACATTAAAACACAGACAAACATGGGAACACAGATAGAGTTGAACCGACATGTGGCCAGAACCAGCGCCTCGTTTATGCAGAATGAAATGAACAAATTGAGACATAAAGGATTGAAAAGGGAGATTTTTTTTTTTTTTTTTTTTTTTTTTAAAAATTTAATTGTTTAATGTAACGCTACAGGATGTCATTTATGTAGAAAAAAAAAACATTTCTGTTGATAATTAGCAATATCAGTTAATATAAAACGGTTTATCAGGACTTCATCTCGTTCAGTGGATTCCATTGAGGTCATGTACTTCCCACTATGCATCACATTCCACTCAGAGTACATGTTCCTGTGCAGTATTGGAAAGTCAATTGTATTAAATGCATTTCTCTGAGGCTCTTTGTTCCCTGGCTATGACCTAGAAACTACATTTCCCAGTGGTATTAGAAAAGTGCAAAGACACACAATATGTAGTTACATTTATTTAAATTGTGATGTGTGTTAGCGCGCCGCACATTAATGCGACGTTTCCACGCGGTCGTACATTTTCCCGAAGCCTCTTTCCATCCTTTTGTTCCTGCGTATGAGTGGACTGTGATGAACAATGGAAAAAGCTTATCCTCCAATAACACGTAAACAGTACATTAGTGCATCATCCTTTTCCTACAACTCACTTTCCTGTAATAAAAGAAAAACAAATATATATATCTGTAACATAAGGAGATTATATGAAGGATTTTTGGCTTTTCCAAAAAAAAAAAAAAAAAAAAAGTTATGTAACCCGTCTCTTAACCCAAAAAACTTCAATTTTATTCCGTTATCTTTCTTTTAAAACACGACTATTTTTCACATTAAATATATAGCCTGTTTAATCGCAGCTAAATGCATTAGTCACCGTTTTGGCCCGAGGCAAGGACTGTGTTCAGAGCGCATCATTTGCTGTGATATCTAAAGCTACCATACCCCTTTAAGCGAGTTTCACTGACTGTATTTCTTCTTGCAGTTAAGTGCATATTAACCAGACCTTCTAGTTTCTCCTCCGTAGTTATTCATATCGAGCTTTTCAGCGATAAGCCGGTCTCAGAGAACTTCTACCAGCCCTCCCCCCGTGAAACGGCGCCGAAAAGTGGAACAAAAGGAGGAAGCTCCGACCTTGTCAACAGTGTACCCGTCCTGTATCAGCATGAAAATCAGGGTATATTGAGAACCTCGGTGTGATTTCAATGCACCACATGAGTCATCTGGGATTATGAGTCATATTCTACCTCAATACAGCACACGGCCCGGCTTCACCACACACCTACAGACAGGGAAACTTTTTCACAGGAGGAAGTTACTACCTCAGCACGCCTGCAGTCGACGGCGCTGAAACTGGGACAGCCGCTTCTTTGTTGTGTGTTGTTAAGTTTTCAACAGATGTGATAAGATTAAGTGATTTCACTGGGTAAACAAACAAAAAAACATCCTGATGTGGTGAGCGGTACGGACATTACGACCTCTCAAAGTTTGTTAGTGTTGGTGAGGGATACTTTAGAAATTAACATAGGACTGTATTTTTTCCGCAGGGGTTTAAGTTTAGTACTTAAAGCGCTCCTTATTAAAAACCAAAACCACTTCGAGTAGCTCTATTTACAATGTGGTGGGTCACAACAAGCAGTATATGTACGCAGCACTCCAACGTATCTACGTCACAACGTCGTAAGCCCCGCCCACAGCCATGTATGGTACACCCATGGGCTCATCCCAGAGGAAGAACAGCGGACAGAAGCTAGGTGATGCATTAGCATTAGCCTACC
>JAPSES010000236.1:11278875-11290896 GCA_029822895.1 Maxillicosta whitleyi
GGTGTTGGATTTTATCAAATACATTTACCCCAAAAAATGAGGCTTATACTCCAGTGCGACTTATATATGTCTTTTCCGTCTTTATTATGCGTTTTATGGCTGGTGAGGCTTATACTCAGGAGTGACTTATAACCCAGAAAATACGGTAGTTAAATCCTCATGGATTATTTGCTGTATTTGCCGTTTTTCTTGTCTTTTTCTCTATATTTTAAGTGTTCTATCACTATTTATTATCATTTTATCCTCTGTATTTTGATATTTTTGCGTATTTTCCTAATCGCTCTTTGACGCAAACTTTGTAGCTATATCCTCGGGGCGGTGGGGGGGTTTGTGTTCAGCTCTCACTGTTTTTTTTATTTTTTATTTATTTTGTTATCCAAGGTCGTAGAAATATCTCGCGACGGTTCTGTTTCCGAGATGATTTTTGGGTTTAAATTAGCACAGCCCTCAGCAGTTCTTTTGTTCTCCCACGCTTTCCTCAAATCAGCCATCATTTCTCCAGAACGAACCAAAATTATCTTATCCACCTTTCATCTTCCAAATTTTTTTTTTTTTTTTCATCTGCATCGCATTTTATTTGAGATTAAAGTAGGGCTGCGTCTTTGTGCAGCACTAATTGCCATAGAGCTTCAGTAATTAAAGGACAATAAAGCCTTAGTAGTAATTAGTTTCTCTTGTTTGGTTGCTAGCCCATCAATTGTGCTTCAATAATACTGATCATTAGCATGCGCCTGGGCAGTGAGGGATGCTGGGAAAGGAGCCCTGCACACACAGCACTCCACATTCCATTCCCATGAAGCCATGGCACCGAGCCATGTGGTTAACCCTCTGTGTGCTGGAGGGGGGGGGGGGTGGCACCCACGAAGGCCCACTCTGCAAAATACAGAGGTTGTACTGTTACACAATAGACCCAGTGGAATAATGACCAGCTTTTTCACTTTCTGAAGGTGGAGAACAAGAGCCGGAGCAGTGGGCAGATACTCCTGTCATAGTTTGTGTAAAAACAATTGCACCCTTTTCCTGCGCTCCTTTATTCACATCCAGATTCACCTAATGAAAGCCTGTCTGCGACGCTGCCAAATCGCAATAAAGAGCAAAGGAAATATAGTCGCACTTTATTTGGAAAGTCCACCCACGGAGAGTTGGGAGAGTCAATGAATAATGGATCAATAATGTAGCGCTTTGGGTGGCTCGAAAAGCTCTATAGAAAGGTAATCCATTATTATTATTATTATTATTATTATTATTATTATTATTATTATTAGTTTTAGTGGTAGTTTTAGTAGCAGAACAGCTACTTTCAATATTTAATATGCAGAAAAATAATATTAATAATAACACGATCCTGAAATACTGCAAACAAGGCCTATGCAAAAATAATAATAATAATAATAATAATAATAATAATAATAATAATAATAATAATAATAAAACAATAACTCATTCTTCTTCTTTTTCTCTTTTCATCTTTTCCCTTCAGGAGTCTCCACAGCGAATCATTTGCCTCCATCTAACCCTCTCTTCTACATCCTGTTCTCTCACACCGACTCCCTTCATGTCCTCTTTGACTATTGGGTTAAAATGTCTTATTTGAAGTAAAATTATCTGTCAGTGCAGAAAGAAACCTGCACTTATCAAGTTTTATTAAAATAAAAAAATATTATCTAAAGATTATAGAATGATAAAAATTCTTATTTTAAGTAGAAGATACGTGTTTCAAGTCTTCATAGGAAGTTTTTATCTTCTAGTTTAGTCTTCTAGTTTCTATCTATCTATCTATCTATCTATCTATCTATCTATTTATCTATCTGTCATCCCGCAAAACAATGTAGCTTGTTTTGTTATAAATATTGCATAAAATGAGTTGTAATATCTAAGCGGCAGTCACACAACATGACAATTAAAATAATGTTAAGATTTATAAGCAAATAATTATATATATATTTAAAAAACATCTTGAAGTTAGTGTGTCTGAGTCAGATATTTCCTTTTTCACAGTGAAAACAGAACGGATGCAGAAGTCAATGATGTCTGACAGATTATTTAGCTCTTTTCATCTCATTTGTTTGTTTGTTTTTAATGCCTGTGCACATTTAATTAACTGTTTATTCGCTCTGGCCATCAGTCAAACACCTACAAATACAACATTTCTACTTAATAAAACAGCGGCAGGTAAAACCGAAAGTAGAAACTTAGTGCGATTTATACGCGATGATTCATCAACGGACAAAGTGAAAGAACGAGCTGAAGTGTTAGCAGAAATATTATTATTATTGTTTTAACACCGGGGCTTCTTGGAAACGGATCAAATTAGGATCCTTCGAATAGAACGGCGTCATTAGAATAAAGAACGTTTCTGTCTGCAGACCCAGTGTATGGATTGTGCTGTAAACTGTGGCATAGTAATAACACCGGGCAGCAGAAAATGTGCTCTGTTCTGTACTTTGCCTTGACATGATTGAAAGACAATGGTCCCATGGATAGGCCATTTCAACATCAAATGTGCATGCACATCACAGGGCAAGGGTGTGCTATCCATCACGTTCAGTGAGCTGTCAGACGCAGCTCTCACAGCACCAGCTTTTCTCCACACACATTTGCAACTGGATGGCAGTAGAAGATTAAACCTCCTGGTACATATTCAACCCTGAACATACTGTGTTTTGTGCACTTTTAAAACTGATCACTGTCGTCTGCGTTAAGTCGAAGCGTCGCTTTCATTGCGGAGCTTTTTAATGAAAAGAACAAAAAAAATTATTAAATTAACCCTATAATGTATCATATTTGATACATGAGTTTTCTAGTCCTCTACATTGTCAGTATGATATGTTTTTTCTTGAAAAACCTGATGTATCCAATTAGATACATGCAATACATGTATAATCCACCAGGGGGTGGGATTCATTCACCAGAGGCCTTTCCAGTGACACTACAGGTCTGTTATTAATGTGGAAGGAGGCAGAACTTTGACACATTTGACAAGGAATTATCAATTTGTTAGACTTGTTTGTGTGTTTGTTCAAAAATAATCATATTTGAGCATTGAGACCAGATGTATCAAATATGATACAAAATTGAAATGCACACATGGCAATTGATATTTGAGAAAGTTGTTCAGGAGGACAGGAGTTTCAAAGAACTGGACTTTTATATCATTTTAATGATTCAATCTTTTCATGGATAAAGAACCCATAATCTGAGTTTAGCCAAATATGTTCCCAAATATATTTTTTTCTCTCTTCTTTAGTGGTTTATTACAATTTATTATAATATTATCCTCTGTATTTTGTGTTTATTCAGCATTTTCCCATATTTAATTCATTGATCATATAGATGTTCATAAAAACTCATGTTAAAGTTAATTGTCATAAAATCAGAAAAGGAGAAAATCAACATAAACGTAACATAAATGCAGTGTTTCCATTTGCTGTCATTGATGCAACCCCATGGGTTTTACTGGTGAATCAATGCTGTAGAAGATGACGGCGTTTCCACGGTAACTACGGAGCCTCTGAATGTGTAAATGGGTCATATCTGATGACCATGAAGAGATGAATCATTACATTTTACACCAATTATTTATATGTATATGTATTTATATGTTTTGGTAGAATTAGTGGATCATAAGTAAACATTTTATATTGGTGGATGGTTTCAGTCACCAGTGGTTGTTTGAGTCTTTGTGTGAGACTAAAAAAAAAAAAAAAGAAAAAAAGTTGACCATTTAAATTCATGTTTTACAAACAGAACTGTAGTTTATAAATATGAAAATCCACTTTCTCTTTGCTTTATGATTTATAGGCGTAACAGTAAAATGAGGAGTGTACAGAGGCCTATCCAAGTGCATTTTACTCACTGCTTTAGGCTATGGAAGGGAATGGCTTTGCATAATCAGGTGATGTCCACATTAAACCCAACAGGTTCAGGTAGTAGCCATGCAAAAAAAAAAAAAAAAAAAAAAAACATGCTTGAACTACACAGAGGATGTGTGCAACCTCCTCCCATCTGCCTTGGCACAATAACCCAAATGGAGGCCTTTAGAAGCTCTGATGGAAGCGGAGTGTGCTTTATAATGCACAGCCGTGCACACTACTACATTTCCAGCTAATCAGAAGCGCGCAGTTGCAGAAAGGAGAGCGGTTGCCAAGGCAGCCACCAATCTCCCCTCCCCCTTCTCCCTCCGTTCCTCTTTCCCGTTTATTATCGGCAGAGGTCGCATGGCAGAGGGAAGTCCAACCACTTCTGCACTGGAACCAATGCAAGAATATGCACCTCCATAACAAAGCCTGTATGGAGTCCTAAGAGCAGTGGGAAGCAGAGGCTGCGCGTGTATGGGCTCGAGCTCACGCGTAAAAACACCTTTTAAGAGAGGATTTCAGTTGGAGGTGTGCTTTTATTTGTTGTGGAACAGCGGGATAGTTTTGCCAACACGTGCGTATCCATGCAATTTTGTTCTGTGCGTTCTGAGTGAGTGAGAGTGAGTGAGTGAGAGTGAGTGAGTGAGTGAGTGTTCCATCCTGGTGTGGATCTGAAGAGGACTGCGCATCACCAGAGTTGGTGCCGAAGTTCGGCAGCGAACGGATGTTGACGGGAGAGTGAACCGAGTCAAACTCACCCACTTCTTTCTCTCCTGCTTTTGGCGTTTTGTTTGCTTAGACAATAGTGAGTCAAAGACGCTGAAAGTGATTTCATGCCTTCAGTCTCGCACAACCTGAGATGGACGTGAGATTTTATCCTGCGCCCCCGGCAAATGTGGGTTCATGCACCCTACCGACTGATCCAAGTTGTCTGAGCTCGTTGGACTATTACCACTCGAACAAGGTAAAGATCACACCGTGTCTCCTCTTGCACTAAAAGCTCCATGTCTCACCTGTCATTCTGTACAAGTGTTGTCCTGCACAGGCTGCAACATTTACGCAACGCCAAACCCCTGCTTTGGCCGCGTTTTATCCACGGACGCACGCACACACTTGCTCCGAATAAACCACACTTTGCACAAAAAGAAGCAGGGAAAAAAAACAGTAAAGTATATGCAACTAAAGTGACCTGTGTTTTAATTTACCCAGAAATAGGACTGAGGATGACTCTGAACTCTGCCTTTTTGTGTTGCTGTTAAAAAAAATGTTTAGTTTAACTTTTTTTCCCCCACTAAAACTAACATATAATTATAATTCCCCCGGTGATTTTGCGCAGTTGTGTTTTGCACAAAGCTGGCATTAAGTGTCCCACCCGATGTGGAATACCAGGGACTGTATAGAATCCATACTGCCCCAATCTGCTCCCCGCTCCAACATTATCTTCCCTCTGAATGATTTCTTATAGCTTACATGGTTCTCCTGTGGGAGTTCAACGATTAAATGGATGTGTGCCAGTAATGTACTGTTAATTACTTTGTAACGAGAAACCACAGAGGCCGGTTGGCACAAGTCTGTACTCCTTCTCCCTCTTTAGTTTTGACACCCTGCAGCGTTTGGCTTGTGACCTCCTCTAACTCTTACTGCAAGGTGGCATTTAAAGCATCATATTTGTTGTAGATTGGCATTTCTGTAGGAAAATGGCAAAAAAAAAAAGGAGGCTAGTAATCCTGCCAGAACGCACCCAGGGAATAACAAAAAAAAAACAAAAAAAGCATTAAATATCACACCATTACTGTAACTCCTGGGGTTTAATTGAAACTATAGGTTATAAAAGCTGCACAAAGTAAGATTGGCATCGATGAAGCTGCTGTGGGAGAACACAGGGAGCAGAGAAAGCACCAGGGAGATCATTTAAAGCTATTAAATTAACTGTGTTGCAGTGTTAACAGCAAAATGCAATCACCAAATTAGGCTTAGATGTCACTCACCGCGTTGGTTGGTTTAGGTTTACAAATCAACAGGCTCTAGATGTTGACCTGCTGCAAGGAGATGAACTTCTTGTGCTTCCCAGATAATAAAGACATTAGGAGTTCATTTCACAAATAGAGGTAGCTCTCAGTCATCGGCAGGAAAAAAACAAAACAAAACAGTTGGGCATGTTTTTCTTGCATTGTGTGGGCAATGGAAAATCTCTGTAACTGAAGGAAACATTCCGGTAATGAACTGCAAACATCATCTGTCAAGTTCAGGGCTTTAATAAAACAAACAAACAAACCAAAAAAAACCCCCAACGTTTTAATAAGATTCACCCAGGTTTGATGGATATAGTTAAAAAAAAATAAAAAAAAAAGACCTAAAACAATTCAATTCCTGATAAGCAGTTTACACCTGTGACACATAAACGGGCTCACGTAACTGTCTCTATCTTTTTGTAGGTCAAATAAATTAAGATCATCCTCCTGCGCACATAATCCCAGGAATATGCTGATACCCACACACACACACACACACACTACACAAGTCCTGGAAACAAAGCCAGTGTAGATATTAAAAAGATATATATAGCGCTTTAACGTAGCAGAAAGTGACACCAAGTGCTGTCAGTGGGACAAAAGTGCAGCGCGACGCAAAATTACAATTGTTGGCTTGAATTATTGACATCCCAGAATGAAGCTGGGGCGGCTGCTCTGCTCCAGGGAGGGGGAGTTCTTTTTTTTTTTTTTCACAAGGGGGGAGGTATAATTTGCTATCATCACATGTGTAACACTAACTACCTTCACTAGCATTGCAAATGAGGCAGGGACCAGCGGGGATCATTGGGTGTCCTGTTAACACACTGCACGTGGTCAAGTTCCTCTCCTGAAACGCTTGTCAAACCCACTGTGGCATTAAAGAGACATGGGATTTGTTATGTAGGTACTGTATCTACGGCTCACATCTGCCCGCTTCTAATCATCTCTGACAGCCCTCATTGGCCAATTTTACATTCTGCCCAGGTCTCTTTCTTAAGCAGTTTGGAGGCAAAAGGTTAATCACAGCGCTGCGGTCAGTTGTTATTATAGGCTTACTTTGCATATTCATGCAGATATTCAGGTCTGTAGCTGAATTTGTTAGTGGAATTTTTGGCTTCTACTGCGTCTCTGGTGGATTCTTTTGGGATAATATCATTGGAAACGAGTCAAAATCATTTGCATTAAAAGAAGCTTTTGGTAAGATGGTTGCATTTTTTTTATTTTTTTGGAAACCATATTGAAATGTAGCAACAGTTAACTCCTCTCTGGCTGCTCCAGTTCCATGTATTAAAAAAAAAACCCAAAAAAACAACTAATTTACAGACTGAGAAAACATTCCTCCTTTTATCACCAGGAAATTAACAGTGTTAATCTGAGTCACATGTGAGCTTAATTGGGGAGAAACGAGCATGTGCGTGTATTTTAGCTTTACAGTCTATTTATTTGCAAACCTGTTTTTTTTTTTTTTTTTTTTTAAACGTGCTACTGACTCACTCTGGATGCTGTTCACAGCCACCAGCCTGGTTTGACTAATTAGTAAGTTTATGTGACTTTGAGGAAACATGTGCGCTGCTGTTTTCAGCCTTTGTCACGCTGCTCATTTGGAGCTCGCACACTGTTTCATTCACATTATCAGTAACGTTAGATCACCAGAATCCCTCTCACCTCATTTAATCTGCTGATAATTACCGTGATCATCAGTAACTGCTGCGTGAATCATTTCTGTCAAGGTGGCGGCGCGGACCGAGATCAACAAAAACATCTTTTTTAAGAAAAAAAAAAAAAACTGTGAGTTTTACAGCAACTGCTCTTGAATAATCCCTCAAGCCTAATCATCTTTTTTTTTTTTCTCTCTCTCTCTCTCGACTGTATTTACTTGGAAATCACACTGTACATCACAATAGTGAAGAATGGGAAGAAAAGGGGAGGGTGAAATGAGCAGAAAATGTACTTCAAGCACAGATTGTGATGATTTAGAAAGACCCATAAATAACCTTGAAGATGTCTACTTCAATGCGTTCAATACTCTCTTTATTTCTCTCTTTAGTGTGTGTCTCAGTCTTTTATTACTTACCCTTCTACAGCCAGGGAGAAATTACACAGGATAATACCATTACAGCAGCTTTGTGCTATGATGGGAACCTTAAACTGTGCCATGTTTTAATGTTTTTTTTTCTTTTCTGCTGCCTCACAGGCCAGTAGGACACATATATGGCTCGTATAATGTATATTGTGCAAATACAGTACTAATTTGCAGTGTAGGATGCATTGAAAAGCACACAGACTTCCTAATACATAATGTATGACTGTAATTGCACTGTGGCCGTGCGTTTGTCCAGCAGCCTTGGTTTGCTCTGTGAAATGGGAACACAGTGTCTGCTCCTTTATTTGAATACCTTAATCAAACAGTCCTGACTGCTGCTGCTGCTGCTGCCGAGGTGCCCACGGTACAGCAACAGCAGAGAGTGCACAGAGTAGGGCCCTGTGTTTATACACCCAGGCCCCACCCAGCTCATATATCCTCCCCAACAACTGATATCTGCTTAGATAGAGCGTGGCTGAAGAGCTGGCTTTGTCGGACGGTGGTCTCCTCTGCCTCAGATAAGCTGGGAAATGATGCGCTCCATTTGAATGCCTTATCTGGGTTTTGTCTTTTATTACAGGACTGCGTTTGTGTATATGCGAGCGCAAAAAGGTTTGATTACTTTATATTAATGTATTCAGTCAGTTTCCGGCGACATGACGCGGGTGTTTTTTCACTCATCATCCCAAACAGAAATGAGGTCTTAGGATGTATTTTTATTTATTTATTTATTTATTTATTTATTTATATCTGATCAAATAAATGCATTGAAGTGTCGTTACTGTAGCTGCCTCTCTCACTATCACACACCGTGCATACGACATGCTATTTTCTGCAGGGCAGTATTATGACTGTGAACATTAGCATCACGTTGTGCCACATGCAGTCGTCACATGACCACCGGGCTCATCGTTATGGATACAGTCACCTGTCAGCTGTTGGCAGATGTTTACAGCAGTTTACGTGATATTATTTTGGCGGATATCTACGCCAAAATGAGCGTAAATCTTCACGTTAATCGGCGGTATTCGTCTCACTTTAGCATTAACCTGCTCGTTAGCTCATTTGATTGTTTTAAAGTCAGAGATTCGGCGGAAAAGATACATATTTGCGTGAAAATATTGCAGAGTAAATCCAACAGAAGCAGCTTTTTTTCTGTTCTTATCCTTGTAGTCGCTCATCTCCTGTGCACATATACAGCTACTTTTAACTAAATCACATCCATATTTAATGTATTAAAAGGTGAACTCCAGCAGCAGGTGGCTTTAAAGCACTAATGGCACTAATTCTGCCATTAGACAAAAGAAGCATGATAGCCGTAATGGACTGTGAGACGCAGAATGTCAGAACGAGGAAACCTGTCTAGTGTCGTATCCATCTGTGCTTTCTATACTATGTGTTTTAGATACTTTTTGGTTGGAATCACTGCTCTAATCATATGCAGTATGTGCTGTTTTCTGTCTGTTGTTACCACTGTGTAGTCTAGAACAACGTCCCGCCCCCAGTGCTATCTGATGGGGTATGAGTAACAGCTTGTTAGCACTAAAAACGAGCAAACATTTATTTATTCAGTAACCGAGCCTGAAGAACACTAGCAAGTGAGGATGCAAAACAAGGAAAATGCTACTCAACTAAAACTGAGGAACATTTGCATGCATTATTTGTCAAACCCATACTGGTATCAGTGTTATTTTAGGGCATGTACTGCATTGATCATTTCATTTTCTTCATAAAACTACATTTCTTGGAATATTACGACTAGATTCTTTCATCCTGTTGAAAAATTTGACGTGATTTTGTATAATTGTGAGTTTTTTTTTTTTAATCTAAACATTACATTTAGTCACAGAATGTCCTGATTTTTACCTTTTTTCTTTGTTTCATAGTTGGACCAGTGGGCTACATGTATGATTTATATAATTAAAACTACTTTATTACATGATATTAGCTTTTACAGCCGCAGATTTGATCACTGTTACATGTTATCCAATCCAACTTTATTTACACAACACAGTTAGCCAAAGAGTAAGAGTTATTAGATAGATAAAGGGATATTATTGATTCGCCTCTTATTTCTTTCGTTCTCGGTCAACTTATATCCTTTGCAGCGACGATTTATGTCGTTTTTATTGTAAAACGCAAAGTGACTCGTGTTAATACTGACGCCTGTCGGTTCCAAATATCAATTATTCGTCTCCTCCATTACTAATAACTGGTATCACAACTGGAGAACCCTGTTAAAGTGCCTCCTGGTAAAATAATAAATATAGATGTGTTTAATGTAAATGCACAAAGCTTATGTTTAATACCCGGAGCGTTTAAAGATGGCTGACGGTCTTTGTAAAGTAGGTTGTAGTATATGTTCATGTTCCATGCCCGGCGGTGTTATTAGCTAATGACAAACTCTGTGGTATGTGACAGAGAGACAGAAAGGATGAGTGAGAGTCAAATGGGTTGAAGTAATCAGCGGCCCAGTATGGGGACGCTGGTTATATGTGTGTGTGTGTGTGTGTGTGTGTGCGTGCTCGCGCATGCTAACTCGGGGCCATTCAAGCGTTTTGCTGACTACAGAATCACAATCACAATTGCTTTCATAGCCCCGTGCAGAGGAAGGCCATGCATACCACAGTAAGGGCCGGTGACACACAGCGAGCAGGGCCAGAGCAAAAACAGCCACTAAATCATATTCTCCCTGCCCCCGACACACGGAGGAGCTTTTTAATAGGGGTTCCAACCATTTGAAATCATTTCAATAAAACTGGAATTGGCTCTGACATCGGCTGAGTCACTGGGCCTGCATATGGCACAGAGATTTCCTGCTTTATATATATATTTAGTTAGTTAGTTTCTTTACCTGGATGTCGACATGTGTTTATTTGCACCTGTGTTTTGAGGAATATGTCATCTGGGAGATTTGAGTCCTGAGGGGCAGAAATAACTAGAGGTGTAAAAAATATATATATATATATATATTTTAAAAAGCATGTTAACTGTACTGTTACGCTCGTTTGACAGTTCCTGTTCAGGCCTAAAGACAAAAATCATCGTTTGTTCCTTGTTACTCATGATAAAAAACAAAAATAATACAGACTTTTCACCTCTGTTTGGACACGTCACCTGTTTTTCATTGAAATATACATGCACAAACTCATTTTTGTGTTGGAAAAACTATAAAACATTACTTTTATGTATTTGATTTTTTTTACTTTTTTATACGGAGGCGTGTTAAATCTGGAACAGACATGTCTTCTGTTCTTTGACAAAAGATTTACATTGAAAGTGCGTTTGATTTATGCAAAGTTTACAATGTTTAGTAGCAGAAATGGCCAAAAATGAACAACATATGAGCAACGTGTCGTGGTATATTGAAGGGAAACATGTTACGTAACTTTACAAAGACCCAGTTTTTTTTTCACAATACATAGAATTGTAACTTCTGTGTGTTGTGTTTCCACATTTGTGCCAATACACAACCCTAGAAATAATGTCTACGGAAATACCTGTACAGCACTGCACGGATGATAATGAATAGCTTCTCTCATGTACTATGTGTGTTTATTGGCCTTTAAGTGCAGTGTTTGTGTTTAATGTAGGTTACCAGAGTGTCAGTATTTTCCTGTGTGGTAATGCTAGTGTTGGGGGGGGGGGGGGGGGGTTTACCCATGTGCTAATTATTGGCCCTGGCAGTCCTAAGCTCCTCACACGTTGGTGGGCACCAGTGCATCCCCCTCGGCGTCTGTTACCATAATTAAGACCAGCCGTCCCACTCTAGTGTGCTTACATTAGTCAGCCTGGGCCTTCCCATGGGGCAATGCGGTGGCATTCTCATTCTTACTGCAGAAGAAGAAAGAAAACCAATACGACGCCAGCACCTGCTGCAGAGCAGACCCCTGGGTGTGTAGTTAAATGTTGGTTATGTTTGTTAATGGCTGCGAACACTTGGGAGGACGGCAAGTTAAAAGTGAAAGTAAACTATCTATCTATCTATCTATCTATCTATCTATCTATCTATCTATCTATCTATCTATCTATCTCAGTCAAGGTCGGGTCAGTCAATAATAGCAGTAAT
>JAPSES010000236.1:11326002-11338968 GCA_029822895.1 Maxillicosta whitleyi
ACGTTAGCATACCGTACACTTATTCAGCCTGTTGTTCTCTATTCTATTTTTATTTAGAATTGACTTTCAACATGACACGTCTGTTCTTGGTGTTGGGTTTTATCAAACTAATTTTCCAAAAAAAATGCGACTTATACTCCAGTGCGATTTATATATGTCTTTTCCTTCTTTATTATGCATTTTATGGCTGATGCGGCTTATATTACGGAGCGAATTAGAATCTGGAAAATATAGTAGGGATGCACAGATTGGAAAACTCTCTGCAGATACCGATTCTGATATTGAAAATGACATTTTATCCAAAAGCTGATGCAATACTTATGTTACTTATGTGTTTTTATTTTGTTTTTGTTGTTGTTCATACTCGATTCAGTGTTGTATTATAAGTATTAAATAAATTCAAGTGAAAAATATAGAGTTTATTAAGAATTAAAGAGAAAAACCCACTGATATCTACTATATTATGTAATAATATTTCAGCATTGAGACCTGATGTATCAAATATGATACAAAATCGAAAGTCATACAAGGAAATAAAATTAAAAAAAAAAAATTGGATCGTTCAGAAGGACCAATAAAGGCTCCAGTTTCAAAGAACTGGAATTTTCTGTCACTGCTTTTAATGGTTCAGGCTTTACAGGTTAAGTTAAACCCACTGTGTCCATCCACTATCATTGATCCAACTCCATGGGTTTTACTGGTGAATCAATGTTGTATAAAATAACAGTGTTTCCATGGTAACTATAGAGCCTCTCAATGTCCAAATATGGTCATATCTGATGACCATGAAAAGACCAAACACCTATTATTGACATGGATTGATAGGATTAAAGGTTCAGAAGTTGTTAAATATTTCATACCAGTACATGGTTGTGGTTTGGCGTAGCTGTCTGGGTCTATATGGGTTAAAGTAATTTTATAAATTTATGTTTGGTTACAACATCAGGTACGTGTTTAAATGTAAGATCACACCAAACATATTATGTTCTGTCATTTTTGGCTGCGGAACACCAACATCCTACTAGCATTAGTCACAGGTATTTAGCACAGGTTGAATGATAAGCAGATTTTTACACTAATATATGTAGATACATCTGTTTGTGTGGATATTGAATGTATGTATTTGTATTTATTTTGCTTTTTCTGACATGTTGTGTTTATTTTATACAAGAAACAACGACTACGGCCAAATAATTCCTCCTATGTGTTTATCTTCTTGGTGAATAAAGCTAATTCTGATCATTTGAAGCAGAAATAAAAGGAATTAAAGTTAATTAAAGTTTCCCCACAGAAAACACATTGCGCTTTTACTTAACTTTGACTTCATTAGCAACACGATAACGGTTAATCCGATCAACTAAATTCAATGTAATGATAATAAACACCCAAATAAATGCCCTGAGTGTAATCAGTTTATCAATTATTGTGGAACTGAAGGTTAATTCTACTTTAAAACATTAATGTAAACCATCACCAACCATTTCTGTCGATTCCAACCTGCAGTGATGGGAACATTTTTACCCTTTTTCTGATATGTGTTCCAGATGTAAATACCCAGACAGGCATTTATTGTTTTGTTTTGTTTTGTTTTTTTCCACTCTGGAACAACAAGTTGCATTAAATCTACTGTATCCTGTTTCCTGACGCAGCGGAAAATAAAAAACACAGTTAGAGGTGTACTGACAGGTTGAAAGGAGTCTGGTTTTTTTTGTTTTTTTTGATATACAGTCCAAAAACTGCATTCCAGCACGTAGTCAAGAAAGCTTATTTTGTAACGACACGTATGCAGTATATATTAGAACTGGGTACTTCACCATATGACACATGAATCGCAATCGTCATAACATCACGATATGTCGATACTGCGATTATCGATATATTGTTCTAAATAACTTACTATATATCTGTGTGTTTATAGGGAAACAACATAAATAATTATATATACAGGTAGTCCTTGGGTTACGAGGAGCATTACGAACATTTTAGTTACAAACCAACCTCCAGAATCTTAACAATGTTAAAGCACATATGTAGATAATAATTTGAGGCATAATATTGTTATTATTTTTCTGAAAGGTTAGTTTGTATTTGTACATTTTCAAACTTCTCAATCTTTATAATGATTTTTTTTTTTACAGATACAGTTAACAAGACATAGAATAGAATAGAATAGAATAGAATAGAATAGAATACTTTATTGTCATTGTGTAATACAACAAAATTGTGGTGCAGCTAGTGGAACAAATTACAAATACACATAAAAAAAATCTAAAAAATCTAAAATATAAACCTATAAGAAAGTGGACAGAAAACAACAACAAACAAGCAAATAAAAAAACAACAACAACAGTAACAATATCATATTACAATGACAAAGATTATAAATAATAGCCACTGGTTAGCTTAGTGGTTAGTGCGGAAGGTTGCCAGTTCAAATCCCAGATGGGCCCTTTACGCTATACATACCTTTGCCTATACCTTGTAAGTTACTTTGGATAAAAGCGTCAGTAAAATGTAATGTAATGAATGTAATGTGAAGTGCAACTAAACAATATAGATTAATGAAGGATGATGGGAAAGAGGGGAAGAAGGAGTGAAGGGAAGTGAGAGGAGAGAATAATAACTATTATAATCATGATAATAACAACAATATATATAATAATGCTAATAATGTAATTTGCTAGTGTTGTGACGGACATTTTCATACTTTAATTTCACTTTTTTTGCTTTAACACAAACATAAATTAATGTATTTTAGGCTGTTAACGCTGTTATTTTACCGGTCCAACCCACTTTGGAATTGAACTGGGCTGAACCGGAGTACGCTAACGGAGTACGTCTTATTAATAACAAGCCGAAAAATCTCCACTCGTATGGCTTTTTTTTTTCTCTATATGATAAATTAAACATTTACTTTGTTTTTTTTTTCCCTTTCAGGGGATAATCAGCTGCCAGCATCAACATTAAAACACACACAGATGCACACATTTTCTCCCGTAAAAACATGTCCCCTATAGATAGAGCTAACAGATGGTAGAATCTATTTACATTCACTTAGGTGATGAGTTTATATACTGAAGGTTACTCCGCAGTTCCCAGCAGCGCACACTCTTTAGAGACGCATCTATAGGAGGCTGAGGCATTGCTTTGGCTCTGTTCGCGTCGGTTATACAACACCGGTATTATTGGGCGGTCCATATGTTTCCTACTCGTTCCCGTCCACTGTCGGTAACCTGTCTCGGAGATTCTTTCACACCTTTTTACCTGTAGCCTCGGCGGCGGCGGCGGCGGCATGTGGCTGTAAAGTGCAAAAACCAGTTGGATGCCTGGCAACTGGCCCGCAAGTACCCAGACTAGACGCCACAACAGCCGCAAATATCATTTTATTATATCCTCCCACACCACACATGCGAGGATTGAAAAAGTCAAGAACCTCATTATTGCTTTTTCAGCGGAAGGTTTTTTTTCTATTTTTTTTTTTTATAATAAATTAATCGTTATCTAGAGTTAAAGGAAGAAAAAAAAAAAGCAGTTGAGCGTATGAGAATTTTTATTTTTTATTTTTTTTTTGCTTTTTATAAATACAGTATCAAGGCTGAATCTGAGCATGTGTAACAAAGGGACGAGGGGAGCTTGTAGTCCTTGTCTCTTTCTTATTAAGGACAGTGAGCATAATTGAGTAAATGTATTTAAGTATTTGAGCGAGCTGATTCAGGCTCTCTGGGATGGTTGATATTGTACTTAGGAAGAATATTGCTCAAGGCGATTCATTAGCGGTAAATAATTGAGAGGCTCAAATAGTGCTAAGGTGAAATGCCTGTTATTATTTTATGGAGTTTGTGTTCTTAGGGCTCTCCAGTTTAAGAATATTAAAAATGCACAAGCCTTCCCACAAATTACTCACCCGAAAGATTCACAATGGGGCTCTAATGACTAACCATCCATCTTCCATTGTTTTCAAGCTCCGAGAAAGTGTTTCGCTTCGCCGTTATCAATTCGATTTCAGCTTTTGGAAATGTTCTTGTATTTTTTTTTTTTATTTTTATAAAGGATGTTATTTTACCGTCATTCTTTTTCTTTTTTTCGGCGGTTTTGTTTGAGATAATTAAATCTGCATCTGCTATTTCGGCTGGATATTTAACACTGACATTTATTTTTTTATTTTTTTATATATATAATTCGCGTCGCCCGTGCAAATATAGAATAAATGGTTTAAATGGTAAACGGTTAATGGTTCTGTCAGTTTTGAGCACACCCGCATATGTTTAACCTCGGAAACGTTCGTGCAAATGGATTTTAAGTCGAGTTTTTTTTTTTTTTTTTTACCGGCTAAAAGCACGCATAAGCATTTCTAAAGCTCAGTCCTCTCCATTTCTTTTTCGTCGCATGCTTTTACTCTTATCTATTCCAAACTGACACCTTTTATATGTTGGTTTTCCGGTGATGCAACTTAAAGGCCACTGAGGTTTTTATTTAACATTTACACACCCACATGGCACCACGTGACAACCAAGAAATAAGGGGGAAACATCTCAGGGTCTTATCAGTTCTTCACAGCGCTGCATGTATTTATAATAGTCATGTGTTTAGTCCGTGGTCTGTGGTCTGGGCACAAAACCTGTTTGTCCTTACAGAGTTAACAGCTAGGTGTAGTTTTATAGGCTTTTATAAGATACTGACAGTTTTTACTCAATGTTAGAGACGTGTCAACGGAGCCATCTGTCAGTTTATCATTCAGTACATCAGATTATTCCTACAGCATTTTCTTCCATGGTTGCTATGGCAGTAGTTACACAAATAAAGGTGTGGGCGATCCGGCCGGAAGATCATATGACGACCTTTTGGTGGATTCGTACTCCAGTGTACTACAACAGGTTTCTCAGTTTGATGGTTGAGATGAATAAAACTATATAAAGGAGTCATATTTTTGCTGTTTTTAAAATGGAATTGTGTATTTTTCAACATTTCACTGTGGTTTACATACACTGGAAATGCTCTGTTTGGGTCTGAATTCTTCATTAATTCAACTCCACGGGTCCATCGTCAACACTGTTTCTGAGTAATGACACCAGAAAGGTGGTTTGGAGTGCCGGCCCTTCAGATGTAAATGACCCCCCCCCCCCCTTCAGGTTGTTCACTGTGCTGCTCTGTCCCGTTCAGCCACTTGTGTTTATTAATACAAGCAGCAACTGGCAGCTGTGGCCCAGTTGGCTGGGAAGTTGGCTGCAGAGTCCGATAGGATGTCGGTTTGGTCCCCAGAGTTGTTGGGTGATGTACCCTTGAACAAGGCACTTAACCCCCCTTAACTGAAGATGCCTGATATGGCTCCTAGTCTGCAGTGTGTGTGATGCATGATGGAGTGATGGGTTAAAGGCAGAGGTCAAATTTATGTGTGTTACATGTGAACCTACTGACAAAATAAAGCTTATTCAGATAGATAGATAGATAGATAGATAGATAGATAGATAGATAGATAGATAGATAGATAGATAGATAGATAGATAGATATGTTATTAATCCAGAGGGAAAATAATACATTCAGTTTACATACAATAATACATAGACAAAACAGACAAACAGATGGGTTAGTAACCAGATAAACTTTAACATTAAGGTCAATATATCTAAAAAAAAAAAAAAAAAACTTGCTGTACAATACCATAAACAAAGCACTTAAAATGGTATTGTAAAATACCAAATGTATTGTATATAATGCTGTGCTATGTCACAATTTGTTACATTCAGTTTCATAATTCAGTTAGTCCTCAGGTTACAACGTACCCGACTTACATTATTTCGACTTTACGACGCCAAAATTTCATCCACCATTACTGTACATATGTACTGTATACTGTACGTACAGTAAGTACAGTATCTTATTTTACTTTATTTTATTAATATGAAGTATAATACATGTATTTGGATAGTTATTTAGAGATTTAGGGGTACTAAAGGGTATTATTATTACACATCCACTATTGGAGTTTCTGCTAATACTGTGGCTTTATTTCCTTAGTAGCATTGAAACATGTTGCACAAACCCCTGCAGGTTAAAGCGGACTAACTCAACACTTTCAACACATTCTACAGAGGCACCATAAACAGACTGAAGTTTGATCTTAGCAGCATTAATGCTTTAGTTATTCATAACGCAACACTGTAAAATACTGCATCCACACTGGTATTCTGTTTGAATATGCGAAAGGATGACACTGATATTAATTAATGGGTGAATTATAACCCGGTCTAAAATTATTCATGCAGAACACTAACCTTTTTAATGTAGGTACAAACATTTTCCTATTCCTGATGCCACCCCCAGTCAATTTTCAGAAATCCATTATTTCCGCTTTTCCATACTAAGGATTTTCAGCTAATTTCCAATGTGTGATAATGTGACCGTAACTTATACATGTTAAAATTAAAATACATTTTCTGTTTACATTAATTTTGTTTTGTTTGTTTTTTTTTTAGTTCCAGGGTTTGTTGGAATCTGTTTTTGTAGGATGCCATATTTGGCAGATAGAGTTCTGGCTCTTTCTCTTTTGTCACAATGATGTAAAGCGTGGACCGGCGTAAAAGAATTGCAACTAAAACAAATGGAAAATGGGCTGGAATGGAATAAATATCAAAAATGGAAGCTGAAGATATACGCTCACACACACACATTCAGTTATTTATCTTATAAAGCCTCGTCATTATTCTATTGTAGTCGACAAAAGCCATCTTTCACGTGTATATTTAGTTAATTTGCTGTTTGTCATTTTCAATAATATCCGTGTAAGGTGCATTTGATGACATTCCAGCGTTATAAAGCAGCTCACATTAGAACCAGACCCTCATTGTTGTGCATTCCTAAGCATTGCCCTGAGCTTTATGATCTGTGCATGGAGACGGTGTAAATCCACTCATGACATGATACTCCTTTAGTCTCAGGATCTTTGGCTCAGTGCCAGCATCAAGCCCCCTCGTCTTGGTGGAGGGGGGTGGGGGTGGTGGTGGTGGATGGGTTGTGTGTGTGCTTGTCAGAGTGTATAGGGGGAGTAGCGAGGTGGGCATGGGGAGGAGGCGTGTTGGGGGTGGAGGGGATGTCAGCTCATTAACCTCCATTCTTCCTGCAGCACAGTGCTGGGTAGAGTCACTGTGTAAGTCTCATGTCATTACTCCTCCCCCTGCACGCGTGCGCTGGGCATAGGGGGTGGGATGGGGGTGGGGGGGTGAGCGAGCAGGCGAAGACGGAGAAAGAGGGTAGAAGGAGGTAAAGGTTCACAAGGGAGGTGGGGGGAACCCTTGACATGTTTCTTTACAAATGCCCTGCTTGTATCTTGCAAACTAAAGCCCCGCCATCTCGCTTCCTTCCCCACTTTTGTCTTCTCTGTCTCTTCTTTCTCTCCCTGCTGTCTGTCTCTCTCTAACCACAGGCCCGGTACAGTGTGGGTGAACGAGGGGTTAGGCTCCACACTGCCCCCCCTCCAGGCATCAGTCCAGCTAGGAAAAGACTGCCCACTGCTGTGGTGAGATACAGTGGCCAAGCTCTGTTTGAGCCAGTCAGTTGATTTGATAGGGAGTACCTCAGGGCACCGACCTGGGCCCAGAGAATATTTTATTGGCTCATTGTGTACAGTAGTGGTGTAGCGACTCCCCAAATCCATCATTCTTTGTTTGTTTGTTTGTTTGTTTGTTTTTAAGCAAACTGAGATTCAGAGACCAACATTTCACTCTTAAACCCCATTAAAACACAAATCATGACTTATTTTTAGATTTATTTATTTTTTTTTTTTTTAGATTCATCCATCCATCCACACCTCTCCATATGAGACGGTTTGTCCAATTGTCCATCCTTTTACCGGTCTCCATTACATTTTACAATCAATTTTCTCTGCGGTTTCACTTCAGATTGATTTGAAACTTGGTCGGTTGTTCAAACCGAGAAGCTGCTGATCCAGGGACACGTTCCTACACTTACAGTTCTTGTTTATTTACCTCTTACTGCTGAGCACTCGATGATGCTAAATAAAGCGAAGAAATCCAACCTTCATCCTTTTTATGGATCTGCTTCACATTTAATGGAAAATCCTCCATATTGTCCTCAGTGTCAGAGGAATCTGTGGTTGTTTGATGGAATACCAGTGACAAACAGAGAAACAGGTTTCATCACGTAATTAGAGGATTAAAGAGAACTAAAACTAAGTGAATAATAGACGGTGCTAATGACTAGTCAACATACTAATTCAGCTTCAGTAAACAAAAACAAAGAAAAATAAAGATTTCAATACCAGGCACCTGCAAATATTGTAAATATTCACATGAATCCTGGGATGAAATGGATGTAAAGTCTATTTTTTTTACATAATACAAACCTTGACCTGACTTTAAATAAAAGTACTAATGTGCATATGTCACAGAGGTAGTGGTGATATGATACTAATACCATAATGAGCCTCATTTAAGAACATTTGTGTGTTTTTATTTGCCTTTCTGCTGCTTCAGAGGCTACAAAGGTGTGAAAAACTGCGTACATGACCCTTATGAACATGGTGTCAAAGAGAATGTCATTTTTTTTAGGGTTTTTAAAAGCCAACATTGCATCAGAACAGTGAAAAATCTAACATTTTATTGGGAAAATTAGATTCACAGCGAGTGAATTGCGCTCGACTTGTACAACAGTTGTGTTCGTAGGAGAAAGAAAACTCAGAATGTGCTAAAAAAAAAAAAAAAAAAAAAAAGTCGATACATGCGTAGCTTTTAAGAACAAATGTGGTTTTTGTTGCACTTGTGTGACTTCCTGTTAGAGCTCAACAGTGGTGGTAGACTGTGGACATTAACATTGTAGATTCATAACCCCTACGTTTCTAACACACAGACGTATTCTGTTAAACTCAACCTCTTCCAACAACACACGCTCCCATACAGTGTTCCTGACATGTGCAAATACACAAGTCATTATTTTATAATTTAGACCACACAATGTGAATATTGCATGTAATTACTTGCAGGGTCACTTACAGGAATTTACAGAGGATGCCAGGAGTTATGTTTCTTAATTGCAGAAACATATGTGTGAAAACTAGCAAAGGTGCGAAATACGCCTCTGTAGTTGTTATACAACTGTCACACAGCGTGGGCATCTACAGAAAAATTAATTCTGAATTTGACAGTACAGACTTCAAACAAATGTTAGCCAACATATAACAGAAGCATACTTTGTTCTGAGTTTGGCTGCTGTTTGAATAAAATATTGCAACATTACTTCCCGAAGAAAATTTTCATATCTTTTTTTTTTTTTTTTATTGAAAGCACACTAGTTATATTGTGACTCACTTCCCTGTTTAGTAACCTGTAAAACTGTCTATGTGTTAATATCTGCTTGCAGTCTGTAGGGTGCTGTAATTATTGACTTTTGAGCCTATTCTAAATGCATGCTTCTGTGCATAAACCGTGACATTTTGGTGCATAAAGTAGACCTTAACAGCCAGAACCTATTGTTTTTTTTTCTCTCTCTCTCTCTCTCTGTGTGTGTGAACAAAGGAGGCAGGAGAAGACACCAAGAAAATAGATTGATGTGTTTCCTACGCTCGTAATGATTTATTTTAGTCACTGCCAGAACAGTCAAACTTCAGACTTTTTTTTCTTCTTCTTCTTCTTCTTCTTCCTTTGCTTTTTATTCAGTGCAGAGGCAAGAGAGCAGTAGATTGCAATAAGATAACCAATTATATGCTAGAGGAAACCAGACTTTTTTTTTTTTTTTTTCCCTGCTGCAGTTATCTGATGCTGCGGTGAGCAGAGGCAAAGGGCTGGGGTAATGTGACATTCACTTTGCCCTTTATCTTCTCTCATCGCTGTTTACCCCAGTCAGTTAAAAGTGGCTTGCGCTTTGCATCCTCTCTTTCTGCCAGAGAAACCTCACCGACACGTACAGAGGTGCGCACATACAGTACAGGTACACACATTGTACACGCAGACGCACAAATATAATAATGCACGTGCGCACGTTCTCACCCCAAACACTGTCTGTGTCAGGTCGACTGGTGGGATGAGTACTTTCCTCTAAATAACGCCTGCTATGTTAACTGTAACCCTGCTGCAGCGGCCGGGGCTAGATGCTAATTGCACCTGATGATATTGTCTTTGATGCTGCGAAGGTGTTTACCAGCACGGGTTAGCATGCGGGTCATCGAAGGCCACCAGAGACATTTTGTGGGTGTCACCTCGGTCTAAATCTTTTTTTTTTTCCTGTACTTTTTTCACCTTTAGACCGTGCAGGTGCAGCGTATGTACATCACAGTTGACAGTTACCGCCCCTTCTACACTATGTAACACTTAAGCTATCGATGCTAGTGACAGCTATCAGACCATGTTTTGTTTACCTGTAAGTGGATCTCATTGTGCGACTATGATTTTCCCATCATCTCATCTGTCTGATCTAGATGCTTTTTATGTCTTTCTGCGGAACCTATATAAAAACGACCCCGTATGTAAAAACAACAAAACGGACAACGGTTAAATCCACTGTGGATCTTCCTGTATATGTAATATTTGTCTATATTTTTGATGCAGGTATTATAAATAATGTGTACGCTCATGTTTACTGTCAACATTTACAGGGTTTCGCCTAAAGGTGGTATTTTAGTCATTTTCCAAGATATTCTGCATGAGATTTTAGTTTGGCGTCATAAGATAGTCACCCTATTTATATTCTGATAATTATTTCCCCCGAAACTCAATTTTGGGGAAATAATGTTTTTTTCTGCCGACCGCTGCTGTCGGATCCTCGGTCGTCGGATGTCCTTCATGCGAACGCTATAACAAGGACAGATTTGGTTGGATTTTTTTTTTTTCTTCCTTGATAGCTAACATAGGGGACCCCTAGTCCCCAAAGAACCCTGTCGATTTTAGCTTCTCTATGAGTATTATGTCATCCAAATAGGGGAGATTTGGTTGAAAATCAGTTTTTTTTTCATCAGATATGACCCATTTGGATGTAGTTGTCATGGAAACGCCATCATCTTCTACAACACTGATTCTCCAGTGACAGTGGATGGACACATGAGGTTTATATTTCATTGAAAAAAGTCATCTTTTCTTCAGTTTTTCCTGTTTTGATACAATAACCTTTAAGTTTATTCTGAGTTTTTATGAAGATCTACACGATCAGTCAATTAAACATTGGAAAACAGGTGATTTTAACCGGAAAAAATGGCAAAATTCAGAGGATAATAGTGTGATAAATGGCAATAAATCACTTAGGAAATAGGTTAAATTGAGAAAAAAAAAATTGATTAGGGAACGTCCACAAAACTCACACTGGGTCCTTATGGGTTAATACATGAACCTCACGTCTACTCACTGAGCCCCTCAAATAAAGTCATTCGGAATAATATAAAATGGAAACCAAAGCTTAAACAAGATAAAACTATTAAATTATTTTGTCTCATATTTCAGTATTCATTGTTATTATTTCTTTTGTATTCGGATCAGGACGAATTATTGAAAGTATTTCTCCAAAAACTTTTCAAGTACCTTCTGGGCTCCTTCCTTGGGGGTACCCGTACCCCACTGTGGGCACCCCCGCACTGGTACAAACGCTCGTCTTTCCGATAGCATGTGAAGGCAGCGTAAAAGGCGTGTCCAAACTTTGCCTGTGCTGTACATTTATTTGGATTTTTACTTCTTTCAGTGGGTTTGTGTTGTTAGCGGTATTGGCTTTTTCCTGCTCTGAGCTATCCTCACTGTATTGGCCTTCGTCAATCAATCGATCGACCTCTGTTCGGTTTAAGATATTTACTGTGGAAATGGAACACAGTGCGCCTTTAAGTGGCTGCAAACTCTTTTCTCCAGATCATGAATGTACAGTACTACAGACCGACGGAACCACGGAAAAAACAGAAACCAGGAAAACTGTTTCAAATGTTGAAGCTTTTGACCTGCGGTTACAGCTAAAAGTGTGCGAGCTACCACTGTTTAGATTCTTATCCTGCTGTGAACTCACTAACTCGCGCTGAACCCGAGTTCACAGTGGAAACAAAACCTTATTTAGCAGCAGCCCACCTGGCCTCCCTCCACACACTCCTTAATCTCCCCCCGTCTCTGCTGTTGACTGTTACTTTTGTTTTGTGGTCGCTCCAGAGCAACAGAAAGTGGTGAACGAGAACCTCCGTTGTAGGTTTTTATTTACCGTATTCTCCAGAGTATAAGTCGCACCACCTGTAAAATGCATAATAAAGAAGGTAAAGACATATATAAGTCGCACTGGAGTATAAGCCTCATTTTTGGGTAAATGTATTTGATAAAATTCAACACCAAGAACAGACCAAGAAAGTCAATTCTAAATAAAAATAAAATAGAGAACAACAGGCTGAATAAGTGTACGTTATGCTAACGTTACATGACGCATAAACAACCAACTGAGAACGTGCCTGGTATGTTAACGGAACATATTCAGAGTTATTCAGATAACTATAGGAAGGGACTGGGTAGCTTACTGGTTGATGGCCGGTTTGAGACCCAGGTGGGCCCTTGGGTAAGGCCCTTTACGGTATACATACCACATACCGATACATGTAGCCACAAGGGGGCAGCGACTCATTGTACCAGCCCAAGCCTGGATATATACAGAGGGTTGTGTCAGGAAGGACATCCAATGTAAAAACATGTGACAAATCGACATGCGAATGTGACGCCCGGTCAGCCCCCGCTAGCAGGTGGAAAAAAATGTCCTTTATATAAGTTACATTAGGCTGATGTTTTTTATCCAAAGCGACTTATAAGGTATAGGAATGTATAGCCTAAAGGGCCCACATGGGATTTGATCTAGCAACCTTCCGCATCAAAGTCTGTGGCATTAGCCACTAAGCTATCCAGTCGCTTAAGAAATGTTGACTTCAGATATCTATAGCATAAAGAACATGCTAACACGTTTACCAAACCATCAGTGTCACTCCAAATCACTAAATCCAATCAAATCTT
>JAPSES010000236.1:11430436-11440624 GCA_029822895.1 Maxillicosta whitleyi
GTTGTTCTCTGTTCTATTTTTATTTAGAATTGACTTTCAACATGACATGTCTGTTCTTGGTGTTGGATTTTATCAAAGACATTTACCCCAAAAAATGCAACTTACATATGTCTTTTCCTTCTTTATTATGCATTTTACGGCTGGTGAGACTTATAATCCATAAAATACGGTAATTGTATGTTTGATTTTATTGGATGTTATCTTATTTATTGCTATGCACTTTTATCTCGTGGCACTGTTGTGGGTAAGCTCCACACACTTTTATTGTACAACTATGTGCAATGACAAATAAACTTTGGAAAATACGGTAATTTAATGCTTTTTAATACAATTCAAAGCCTTGATTTTTCCAAAATCCATTTAATGGCTTTTAATGTTTTTTAATGACCTGCAGAAAATCTACCACTGCACTGTTCCACTGATCAGTTAAACTCTATCATTGTGCAGAATTTACATAAACATTATTTTCTTACCGTATCATTTGTTGCAACCTATTGTAATTTTTTTCCCGTTCTTTTATACATTGCGGTTCATCTATTATATGTTGTGTGAATGCCTTCCCTTGTTTTTCTCAGTGGAGCCTAAGGAATACAGTTGTCCCTGCGGTGATAACTAATCCTAATTAAAGAATAAAAAGTGTCTGGATCTGCTGTTATTTATCGAGCGCCCGCTGTTTTATTGATAGACGTGACATTTTCAACCAGAAAGTATCCGATCTAAACTCTGGGTTAAATATTTCTTATGATGCGCCTGAAACATAATGAGGTCCTGCTCGGCTGACATTTAGAAAATAGTGTGAATTTTAATCTTTTTTTTTTTTTTAATTTGTTAAACCTCCAATCCTCTTTGGGAACAGTTCTGTCAAATCCACTGTATCTGGGTTTTATAAGACGATCGGGTTTTTTCCGCTTAAACCCGCTCATATTATTGGCTTTATTCTCGTCTCTACCTGCCGTTTTCACATGGTAATCACTTTCTTTTTTCTTGAGGCCTGTTGCACGTGCATTATTTTCACACTCTGTCCTTTCCTTCCCTTCTTTTTTTTTTTTTTTTGGCTCTGAAAGACCATAGTGTGACAACAGCCGGCAAGCCTCGCCGCCTAGTTTCCATAGCGACGAAGTGTAGAGCACAATGGTGGTGGGTGTGGCTTCGCGAGACGAGGAGGAGGGGGAAGGTGGCAGCAGATGTAGCAGGAGTGAACGCCGGGTGCATGTCCTTCCTTCCCGCGCTGTTTTAATTTCACAAGTTGCATCAGAAAAACTAAAACCACTTATTTATCACAAAAAAAATCTTAACTACACACACAAAAATAAATAAATAAATAAAAATCCCCTTAAATAATCTATTATCACATGCAGAAACATGATTTCCCCCCCCCCCGGCAGTTTTTCTGTATTTCATTTCCCCTTTGGTTAAATGGTCTTATCAATTTCTAATGTGCCGTTAAATTCACACCACGCCGATGAGTCACGGGCGGCGTTAATCAACGGCGGGCGGCAACTTGAAAGTAGACACGTACAGGTTTGCATGCACATGTCGGGGCAGTCGCTCAGATGCAATCACATGGCTGCACACACACAGGCCTTGTGTTCAGACGCAGCAGCTGAAAGGAGGGCAGTCTGCTCGGATGGACTCATTCGTGTCAGTCAACAATTTGTTGATCATTAAGAGACAAAAGCGATAAACCTTCGTGTCCACGGTCGCATTATAGAGATGTTTAAGAGTGTGTGAAGCTAGTATTATTCATGTTATTCGTGCTGTTGTGTAAATAGTATTATTCATGTTATTCGTGATGTTGTGCAAATAGTATTGTTCATGTTATTCCTGCTGTTGTGTAAATAGTATTATTCATGTTATTCATGCTGTTGTGTAAATAGTATTATTCATGTTATTCGTGCTGTTGTGTAAATAGTATTATTCATGTTATTCATGCTGTTGTGTAAATAGTATTATTCATGTTATTCGTGCTGTTGTGTAAATAGTATTATTTATGTTATTCATGCTGTTGTGTAAATAGTATTATTTATGTTATTCGTGCTGTTAGGTAAATAGTATTATTTATGTTATTCGTGCTGTTAGGTAAATAGTATTATTTATGTTATTCCTGCTGTTGTGTAAATAGTATTATTTATGTTATTCGTGCTGTTGTGTAACTAGTATTACTTATGTTACTTGTGCTGTTGTTGTTTATGACATTCTGTTTATGTTTTCCTCTCCTTTAACAGGTGTTATTTACTTCATCTCATCATAATGTCTTTCTTTGTCCAGTCTACACAGTTCTGGTTCTGGATATTGTTCTCATGATAATTATCAATACGGTTGTTGTTACATTTGGATGACGCTTTTATCCAAAACGACGTAAATGTATAGGCATGTACAGCGTAAAGGGCCTTGCCCAAGGACCCACCTGGGATTCGAACTGGCAACCTTCCGCACCACCAGTACCACCAGTGTATTTTATTGTACCTGTATTTATTTGTATTTTATTGTATTTATTTGTATTTTATTGTACTTGTATTTATTTGTATTTTATTGTATTTATTTGTATTTTATTGTACTTGTATTTATCTGTATTTTATTGTATTTATCTGTATTTTATTGTACTTGTATTTATTTATATTTTATTGTACTTGTATTTATCTGTATTTTATTGTATATATCTGCATTTTATTGTATTTATCTGTATTTTATTGACCCTTCGTGACCTCTCTTGTCTATGAAAGGTGCTATATATAAATAAACTTTACTTACTTAATTCTTTAAATTGTATTTGACAGGTGACGTTTTAAAACATGTGACTCAGGTACTTTGTCGCCGTGTTATTCTGTTCAATTAAGTGTCATGAAAATCACAGCAGTTGCTTTTGTTCCTTCAGGGCAAAAAAGACAGATGACCTCATTGGTACAATGTTAAACTAGAATGTAAATGTAGTAACTTGCACAACTTGTTTCCACCTGAGAGAATAGAAACTAGATACGTAAACACAGCTGGTAGCGATGTGGGAAACTTTAATTTAACGTTAATAACACGTGGCGGTTAAATCTGGTCAACATTTGTCGTTTCTTTGTGTTTTTTGGTGGATTTTTTTTATTTATTTTTTGCATCAGAAAGCTTCACAAACACTCCAGAAACTCACCGGTGAAAATCTGAATGAACCCGAAGAGGATGATGATGATGAGGGCGAGCAGCTTGGAGGCAGTGAACAGGTCCTGGACTTTGGTGGCCGCTCTCACACTGATGCAGTTTACAAAGGTCAGTGAGGCTGAAGGAGGAGGGACAGGAAAATAGGTTACATATTATCAGAAATTTGTCCACAGAGTGTCTTTAGAATTTAGGCCACACCGATTTAATTAGTCGCTTCTTTGATTTTTTTTTTTTTGATTTAGAAAAAAATTGAAGTGACAGGGCAACAGAAAAAATAAAAAAAAAATGTTTTTGCAAAAAGTCTGGGATGAAGATTTTATGCGTTGAATCCCTTTGTTTGATCCATTACTATGATTCTGAATAAAATACATTGTTTTTAACTGAATTTGTTCTGCATTTACTACTTTTTGATTGGTTGAAAGAAAGGATAAAAGAAAGGAAGAAGGAAAGAAAGGAAGGAAGGAAACAAAGAAGGAAAGAAAGAAATATGGAAAGAAAGGAAGGAAAGAAAGAAAGAAAGGAAAGAAAGAAAGAAAAAAGGAAAGAAAGAAGGAAAGAAAGAAAGAAAAATAAATTTCAAAAAAGAAAGACATTTTAAAAAAGAAAGCCTGAAATCAAAAAAGGAAACTTTTTTTTTTAATTTAAAAAGAAATAAATCCCTTTCTTTCATCTATTACTATGATTACAAATAAAGGACATTGTTTTAACTGAATTTATGTTGCATTTACTACTTTTTTTTTTTTTTACTCTTTCTGATTGGTTGTTCTCTAGCATGTGACCATAAAGAAGCTCTCTTATTGGTTCCCAGCGTATATATTGTTTTCAATGGGGTTTTTTTTACTCCATTTTTTTGGAAAATGCAGAGGCGACTTCAAGAAGCAACAAATGAAATTGGTGTGGCCTTAACACATTTATTACAAAAACAACAGGGTTTTTCTCATTTAATCATCTCTATATGAGCATCATTAGTTGCATGAACCGCGTCCAGACGGTGCTCATCAGTGAGCTCTAGCTTCAGGTCCGTTATGCCCAGTATCTTTGTTCAATGTGCGATACCTTTAACATAATAAAAACAAATCCAGGGGCGTGTTTCCTGGTGAACCAGAGAACTGGGCCATCCCTTCCAGTCCACTGGTCTGGAAGTGTTTGACTAGTGAACCCACCGACATGCGCAGGGTTTCTGTAGCGTATTAAAGCCTTAAAAATATAGAACTTACAAATCTGCATTTTAATAAGGACAGTGGACCCATGACCCTAACCCATACGACATGAATCTGTTCCGAGGTTGGGATCGTAAGGCCAAATCGTCGTAACGCGGACAATAGAAACCTATAGTAATGAGCTAATGCGTGCAAAAACCCCAGGTAACCTCCAGCTTCGTTTCCATAGTAACCATCTTCTTACTTCTCCCTTTAACATCACCAACAGCCTTGGGACCCGCGGCTACGAGATCACATGAGTTCAAGTCTTTACGACACATCATCATTATTGTCATTATTTATATATTATCATGTTATTATTTTACTTCAGATCACATTGGTCTGTATCTGGCTCCTGAACTAAAATGAGTCCATTCACTAATTCATCCCACGGGCCGCATCAGTGGGCCGCTTTTGGCCCCCGGGCCGCATGTTTGACACCCCTGCTTTAAGCGGTATCACATTTGATATAGTAGGTCTCCGGCTGTGTTGATATAATCTTGTTTCAAGGTGTTGGAGTAAATAAAAACAAGCTGATAAATAAATTCTGTTTTAAGAAAAGGGTCTTAAAAAGTCTTAAAGCAGTAGTATTTAGCTTTTTTTTTTAATAGAATTATACATTTTCCAACATTTCCCTGTGTTCTCCATAATCTGTAAATGCTCTGTTTGGGTCTAAATTCTTCATTAATTCAACTCCACAGGTTCATCTTCAACACTATTTATGACTAATGACACCAG
Source organism: Maxillicosta whitleyi (assembly GCA_029822895.1). NCBI lineage: Eukaryota > Metazoa > Chordata > Actinopteri > Perciformes > Neosebastidae > Maxillicosta > Maxillicosta whitleyi. Next base: position 11,435,518 of record JAPSES010000236.1, read on the forward strand.
AAAGGTGGTTTTAAGCGCTGGCCCTTTAAATGCACATGAGCCCACCCTGCTCTGTTGGTGCCACTTGAGTTCATTAATGAAACCAATTAAACATTTTAGGTAATCGACTCAAAGTCTGGACATATTTTCAGTTTTTACTCCAACCGCTGCTGCTAATAAATAAGTATGTCGCATTCTATTAAATATTCCTCAGAAGCCTTGACCTTATATGGGCAAATGCTGTGATGTAACTAGTTATAAAATGTAACAAATTAAACAGGAATTAAAACACGTTGTAAAAATCCACTTATTATTGTCCCCAAATACACAAATAAATGAACCAAACACTAATAAAAGCGGGTTTAGATAAATATGAGCCCTTTATATTTAACTTGTAGGAACCTGTAGGAACCCTGGATGCAGTCCCTAATGTGGTGGTGCAACATCTACCTGGAAACTTTTGACTGGACAGCACATGATCCCACAACGTGATAAATATATTGATAACCACTGAATATACAGAACAAATCTGATGATCATACCTCAGAATATTTACAATGTAATACAAATGTCTATCTCAGGGGTGTCAAACATGTGGCCCGGGGGCCAAAACCGACCCGCCTCAGGGTCCAGATCCGGCCTGCAGGATGAATTAGTGAAAAAAATTACACTGAAGATATTAACAATCAAAGATGTTAAAATTATTTTAGGTCAAACCAATAAAACACTATCATAATAAACTATAAATAATGAAAACTACAATTTTTTCGGGGGTTTTTCTGTTAAAAAAAACAGTTAAATTACACAAAAAAGTTTACATTTACAGATTAGGCTTTTACAAAAAATTTGAATAACCTGAACAAATATGAAAAACCAGAAATGTCCCAAGAAAATTCAGTGTAATTGTACTAATATTCTACCTGTTATTAAATATTTAGTGTATTTGTAGATCCACTGTGATCTGTACGTTATAATGAACATGTGAAAATGAGGAACTGAGGAAAAATAATGGAATAAATTGTAAAAATTGCACTTTTTTTCTAAATAAATGTCTTTTTGTTCATGTTTTTAAAGGATAGTTTGTAGATGTAAACACTTTAATAATACAATTTTAACTTTTTTCACACAATAACATAGAAATTCCACATATAATTGTAGAACTGATATCATTTATATATTATTATTATGTGAGTATTTTAATGATCCGGCCCACTTCAGGTCGTATTGGGCTGGATGTGGCCCCTGAACCCACACAGGTTTGACCCCCCCCCCGGTCTATACAACACATTTTTAATCGTAAAGACACCCCGTCTACTGATGTCGTACTCACTAAGGCAGAGGCAGGCGATGAGCTTGGCGGCGCTGTCGGGAACAGTGCAGCTCGGGTAGAGCGGTTTCAGAAGGTAGGTGGCGAACACCAGCGACACCACGTACTGCGACGACGGCCTGATGATGAGCATCTCCACCCACAGTTTCAGAAAGGCCGCCAGCTCGCCGTACACCTCCAGGATGTACGTGTAGTCTCCGCCCGACTTGGCGATGGTGGTGCCCAGCTCGGCATAGCACAAGGCGCCCATGGTGGATATGACCCCGCACACGGACCAGACCACCAGGGAGAGGCCCGCTGAGCCGGTCTCCTTGACAACGCCGGTGGGAGTCACGAAAATCCCTGAGCCGATGATGGTGCCTATGATCATCGCCACGCCGTTGAAGAGGGTGATGCTGCGTTTGAGTTCGATCTTCTCCCCTTTGGCGGGGGCTCCGTCCGTCGGGGTGGAGGCTGACGGAGCCGGGACCATGGGGGTGGACGGGGACGGGGGGCGCTCCACAATCAGACCGTCCTGATCCGGGTCCGCTTCAGCCGCTGGAGAAAAGAGGACAGAACGGAAAGACGATATGGTTTAATATCTGACGTACAGGAAGGTTTCCAGGTTAAATGTCATTAATAAATATTATTAATATGTCGTTCAGTTTTAGTTTGTTCTATTCATATTTTGAGGTATCTGTTTCAGCTCGCGTGTGTCTAATTTAAGACTTCGTTTTTCAGGTATTTAGAGGAAACTCTATGATTGATGTATTTATTTATAGATCATCAGACAAACTAAATCTGAAACATAATAGTTACAGAATAAAGACCCAAACACCCACCGCCGACCAAAACACGTTTACTGATATAAAACGTTTAATAACTGTTGATCCATTAATCCTATCAGTACATGTAAATAACTGGTGTAAAATGCAGTTTGTCGTCTTTTTATGATCAGATATGACCCATGTGGACGTTCAGAGGCTGCAAAGTGATTCACCAGTAAAACCCATGGAGTTTGATAAATGACACTTGTTTTCCTGTTTAATGAATGACATATTTTGCTGAAAAACTGTATTTTTACTCATTCGATCTAATAATCTTTAGATTTACTCTGAGCTTTTATGAACACCTGGACGATCAGTAAATTAAACACAGGAAAAAAACACCTGATTTTCACTGAAAAATGCAAAAATGCAGAGAATATTGTACTAGGCTATATGGTGACAAATCACTTGGGAAAGACTAAAAAAAAAAAAATCATCTGGAAGTTGTGACCAAAATAGTTGTGGGTCTTTACGGGTTACAGATTTCCCACATGGTTCCATGGATACAGCTGCTAAAAATTATTGCAATGCTATACTGTATAAACCCAGTGTTTACTAGAACTACACAATTTGATGATTTTACCTGCATGTATGTCTACGTTTGCATTTGTCTAGTGTGTGTCATTGTAGTTTTTACATTTTTAGCTCATTATTATTATTATTTTTTAATATATTTCAGTTGACAACATAATCTTTCAGTGCTACTTTGTTTTTTTCCCCTTAACTACATAAACATAGAACAGAACAGGACATGGGTGTGGACCCAGTACATCCTAACATCATAAACTGCTGCGTGTTGAACATGAAAGCATGGATTAAACGCAGGTTAAACTGGTTCAACAGGGTGATTTTAAAGACCTGGGAGTAAAGAGTGGTGTTTATCTCCCCAGTGTCCATCTGCTCACATAAACAAATGCTACAACATATATACATACAAGGTCTATTTTTAGGTAAGACACACATTTTTTCCCAAATTCTTCCTCCCTGATGTGTCAGCATGGTGCCATCAGCCAGGATGTAGATTTGCATCAGGCAATGTTGCATCAGAGCGCATGGCGGATAATGAAGCTCTGCACCATGTGGTGTCTACAGGAGTGTGAGCGTGCACTGTACTCTACCTACCTCCCATCTTCTCCTGGCTCGCCGCCTTGGCAACGCTCTCCCGGCTGCTCCGTGATTTCAGCTCCGGCTCAGCCATCTTCAGCCTTAATCTAGATCCTCTTGTCTTCCTCCCTTTTTTTTTTTTTTTTTTGTGTGTGTGTGTGTGTGTTTTCTCGCCTGCTTCCCCCCTTGTCCTTCCTGCCTTTATGTTCCCTTCCTCCTCTTGTCTGAATTTCCTCTTCTCTCTTCTTTCAAACCCTAACTGATGTGCTCTCTCTCTCAAACACACGCGCCCACTCTCTCTTCATTTGCAAACGCCGCCTCCGTCACTCAGTCTGGAATTCATCTGACCCTGATCCTCTCTCCGGCTCCCCCCACCCTCCTCCTCCTCCTCCCTCTATCTCTCCAGGATACAGAAGGGAGGAGTCCAACCTTTGTGATGCTGCTGCTGCTGCTGCGGGAGCCTACGCCCACTCTAAATGAATGATGGGATATCTCCCACAGAGGGAACTAGGTTACCGGCAGGCACCATTTGGAGAGGCGACCATGTGACGCTTTAATCTTTTTTGTTGCGGCCTAATCCAGGGCCGTACCGTATGTCTGTTAGTGTGTTTGTGTTCATGTCAGACCGCGCGTTAATGAGGATGCTCCGGGCCTCGTGCTCCCTCTGCTGGGGTTGACAGGCAAAAACGGGTGTCTTTGTTCTCCCTCTGTCGTGCAGAAAGGTGACACCACAGGGAAAATGGAGACCCAGCAACCCTATTCAGTGGAGATAATGCAAAACAACACTGCGTCATACTGTATAGTATTACAACATAATTCTTCCAACATATTAACATCACAGTATTAGCTCAATGTGTGATGAAAACACTAAAAAAATATTCAATATGAACAAACTTCCATAGTGACAGACATCAAGGGGACTGATTTGTGTGGATAAATATGACAGTTTTTGTGTGACAACAAACACTTTTGGGAGGGATTAAAAAAATACACATGGCTTATAATGACTGTTCAGACACTAATTCGTTTAATCTGGGATTGTGGCAATAACCTAAAGTCTGACTCATTTTTTCATAGATAAATATGAAATATTACGCTCATATAAACACAGTAAATAAAGCTAACTCCAGTTTGACAAATGGTATTTTGCAGCAGGATACACAGAGGTGTAAATAAACCATCTCCTGTCTGTTTCCAGGTTGCTGCTTCAGTTTCAGGATTCTGTTCCTAGTCGACTGAGTCACTGTCATCGGACACTTAATGATTTATTAATACAACAGAGTCACATAAGGTAAAACTCAACTCATATTGTTTTGTTTTTATAACAATGGGTTAAGGTAACTGCAGTGAATAATAGCAAAATTTTGCATTTCAATAAGATGTGCAGAGTTAATTTGATTAGATTTTCTGCTTCATCAACTTTAGTTTTTGTCTTTTTTAGTGGTTGCAGGCTACATTTCCAACCACTAGATGGAAACCAAAACACATGTCAAAAACTGTCAGGAGCAGATACACGAGAAATTATCAGTTTATTCACATTTCTGGTCTAAATCTATAATAACTTTAAGCTCAAGGAATTGTATAATATCATTTAAAGATAAACCATGTGAAGTCCTGGGCCTCACCCACTGAAAGGTGAGGTCAGGTAACTGGAGAAGTCAGGTTAAATGGGACAAATAAGGTTTTTTATATCACGGACTCTTAAAATATCAACACAGTAGGCAATTATTAAACATTTTATAGTTCTATGCAGTGGTGGGATGTAACTAAGTATTTTTACTGTACTTAAGTAGTTTTTTGTATTTGTACTTTACTTCAGTAAAAATAATAATGCATATTTTTACTTTTACTTCACTACATTTTGTGGCAGTTATCTGTACTTTCTACTCCT
>JAPSES010000236.1:11445341-11459305 GCA_029822895.1 Maxillicosta whitleyi
TGTATGTAACTATATATGTATGTATATATGTATGTATGTGTATGTATGTATATATGTGTGTACATGTATATGTATGTATGTATATATGTGTGTACATGTATATGTATGTATGTATATATGTGTGAACATGTATATGTATGTATGTATGTATCTATATATGTATGTATGTAACTATATATGTATGTATATATGTATGTATGTGTATGTATGTATATATGTGTGTACATGTATATGTATGTGTGTATGTATATATGTATGTATGTGTATGTATGTATATATGTGTGTACATGTATATGTATGTGTGTATCTATATATGTATGTGTGTATCTATATATGTATGTAAGAATGATGCTACAAAATTGCTTTTCATTGTAATAACACTAAAGTTCTATTCTATTCTATTCTTTTCAGTAACTCATCTCCCACCCATCAGATGTTCTCAGACTAAATATTACTCACAAGTACAAAAAAAAGTTATGTTTCTTCTGTATTATAATTGTAAAGCAAATTATTCCTGTATATTTTGACTCACATTTTGACTCACAAGGAAAAAAAAAACCCAGACGGTTTAACGAGTCATATTAATGACAAATGTTAATGTTAGTGTAATGTTACAGACTATAAATATAAACTGGAGGTGGATTTACTCTTACACATACAGTCGATAGATAAAGTGTATTAATAGGTACTTTTTATGCATTTATTCTCCAGTTGGTGAGCTCCACTGGAGGGACCAACACCGTATTATTCATCTGATGAGATCACATGACATTTCACACCATTTTCATCCTCATTAAAATGTCTGTCACCTTAAACCAACGGTGTCGAACACGCAGGTAGATTTGCAAAAAATTACACTGAAGATATTAACATTAATGTGATCTAATGTAATAGAATAATAAGTAATGACTAACAAAATCTATTTCTTGTTCATTTAATGTGAAAAAAATAATATGACCGTTTATTATGTATAGTGTTTGGGATCGATCTCTTCCCCTCCCTGCAACAACAACAACAACAACAACAACAATAATAATAATAATAATAATAAATGATGTAAAACAGTGTGTCTTTTTATGGTCTGGACAATGGTCTGTTTAATGTATACGCACTGGATTTTATGGGAGTAATTTATTTTAATTGACTTTTTAATGTACAGTATGAATGTATATGTGTATGTATGTATGTGTGAATGTATGTATGTGTGTGTGAATGTATGTATGTATGTATCTATGTATGTATGTATGTGTGTGTGAATGTATGTATGTATGTATATATATATGTATGTATGTATCTATGTATGTATGTATGTGTGTGTGAATGTATGTATGTATGTATATATATATGTATGTATGTATCTATGTATGTATGTATGTGTGTGTGAATGTAGGTATGTATGTATCTATGTATGTATGTGTGTGTGTGTGAATGTATGTATGTGTATGTATGCATGTATGTATGTATGTATATATATATGTATGTATGAAGGTAGTCGGTGTGAGAGAAGAGGATGTAGAAGACGTCAACAACATTGGGAAAAGCCCAAAGGAGAAGAAGAATCTGTATGTATGGTGTAGATAGTTGGCACAGAAGGTTAATATTTACATAAAACTTTACCTTTTATCTTATTAAATGCACTTTTCAGTTTAACTTAATGTTATATAGTGACAATAAATACCTTCTTCTGTGGATTTATGTTGGGAATTTCAATCACAGTCATAATAATATTGAATATTTACTTGTTTTATTGAATTCCCTTTAATAATATGTAACATTAGGTGTAGATAGTTGGTCCAGAAGGTGAATATTTACATAAAACTTTACTTTTTTATCTTATTAAATGCACTTTTCAGTCTAATTTAATGTTTTATAGTGACAATAAATATATTCTTATGCATTATACTGTTGATTTGTGTTGTGATTTTCAACCACAGTCATGATAATATGGAATATTTAGTTGTTTTAATGAATTCCCTTCAGTATTATGTTACATTGTAGCCTCCATAGCTTGTCCAGGATGATGATGTAAACAAACAAACATCTGCTTTAATTCATACCACACATATTACGTGTCATTTGTGCAAAAACAAACGTGACTTCGGGCCACATTTCCTTAACGGATAAATAACTACAGATTCGTTTCACACGCGCGCGCGCGCGCGCACACACACACACACACAAAATAAATAAATAAATAAAAAATCCTTAGGAGCTAAAGAGTTAACCCAGCTTTTCCTGTCTGCCGTGGACTATTTTTTTCAGCGCTGTGTTTCCAGATCTGTTTTTTTTTTTTTTTTCCACATTCTCCACCGGTTCGAGTCCGATCCAAAAGTGCCGGTGCTAAAACAGAAATGCGCATTGTTTTAACATGAATAAAATAGGTCAGGATGTAAAAATCCAAAGCGTGCTTAGCCCAGTGCGCGCCGCTCGGAGCCTGCAGCGGCACCCAGAAGTGAACAAAGCGACCCGGAAGCGGTGGTCCGACTGGAGGCAGGCAGAAAGAACATCAACCTTTTATATTATAGCTCTACTCGCAAGACAATATCTGCAATCGGGACACAAGGTATTTGTGCATGTCTTTTCGTGTCTTCGCTCCCGTGCGTAACCATCGCTTGTGGCGCACTGCATAAAATACGTGCATTATTCGTGCATTCAGTTTGGTATCCCTGCTGTTTGATTCGCCCAAAAGTTGCAGAATGTGAGGGGGGAAAAAGCAGCCTAAAAAAGTGAAATTTGCTTAAGATGGCACGGCGTCTTTGCGCAGACGAGTCTTTGTGCGTCGGTGTTTTTTTTTTTTTTTTTTTTTTTTTTTTTTTTTTTTTTTTTGCAGGGCATGGTTGTTGTAGGAAGTGTCAGTTTTTTTAAGAGGTGGGGAGGCCGGGCTATTCAAACCTGCATTTCGCCGTAAACAATCATTCATGGCTTTGACGTGATAAACACACCTTTGTGTCCGCGGCGGCTCCTTCGTCCTCCCCGACCTCCTCCTCCTCCTCTCCACTAAATGTTCATGCTCCTAAATTTTTTGGGGTCTGCAGAATATGGCGTCCCGCCTTATAAAAATAAGGCTGCCATTTTTGTTTCTCTTTTGTCTGGAAATGTTTTAAGAAAACTGTCTGAGAATGTCTGAGACGCACCGGGAGGGTCGATGCGTAAAAACCGGCCGTCGGTCCCGGGTCCGTGAATGCAACCGAGACCCAGACGACGTGTCCGAAAAGTCAAAGAAACCAAATTTTGCTTCATTTATGGCCTTTTTTTTTTTTTTTTTTTTTTTTAACCCACTGCGTTTATCTGGAAATTTAAAGCGACGTGCACTTATTTTCAGGAATTCACAGCGAGACAAAAGGAACCACAGGAGCTAAATGTGTGCGTTTAAAGGCTCAGGATGTGGAGGTTTTACACCCAAAACTAGGCTTTATTTGACATTTAGCTGCAACTTCATGGATCACACTGTTCAACTGGAAGTAAATAGTAAAACCACTACATTAAGCTGACATGTAACTGTCTGGTATTAGAAGAATAAACGCATTTAAAAGTAATTATAGCACGTTATGTCAAATAAACCTATTATATAACCATTAATAATACCATTATATTCTATTTCTAATGATAATAAACGCATTTAGGAGTCATTATAACATGTTATAGCACATCAAATTAAAATGTAATCATTAATAATACCATTATATTCTATTTGTAATGATAATAAACGCATTTAGGAGTCATTATAACATGTTATAGCACATCAAATTAAAATGTAATCATTAATAATACCATTATATTCTATTTCTAATGATAATAAACGCATTTAGGAGTCATTATAACACCCTTATAGCACATAAAACTAAAATGTAATCATTAATAATACCATTATATTCTATTTCTAATGATAATAAACACATTTAGGAGTCATTATAACACCCTTATAGCACATAAAACTAAAATTTAATCATTAATAATACCATTATATTCTATTTTTAATGATAACAAGCACATTTAGGAGTCATTATAACATGTTATAGCGCATCAAATTAAAATGTAATCATTAATAATACCTTTATATTCCATTTCTAATGATAATAAACGCATTTAGGTGTCATTATAACATGTTATAGCACATCAAATTAAAATGTAATCATTAATAATACCTTTATATTCCATTTCTAATGATAATATATATATATTTAGGAGTCATTATAACACCTTATAGCACATAAAACTAAAATGTAGGCTAATCATTAATAATACCATTATAATAGTAAAATGTGGTTACATATGCACATCAAGATCACGTGCAACTGTTTTATTATAATTTTAATGTCATTATATTTAATTTCTAAGGAGATTAAACCCATTTAAACCTAATTATAGCATTTCATAGCAAATAAAACTAAAATATAATCATTAATACGACCGTTATGTTTATATTTGTAGGAGAGTAAACACATGTAAAAGTAATTATAGCATTTTATAACAAATAAAACCTAAATATACTCAATAACAGTACAGTATTAATAACATCCTTGTTACGCATGTACATCAAGTTCGCATTGAAGTGTGTGGTTATTATATTAATCCCATTATATTTAATTTTTAAACGAGGATAAACACATTTAAAAGTAATTATAGTGTGTTCTCGCAAATTGAAGTGCTACATAATCATTAATAATGCCATTATATTTAATTTCTGATGAGAATAAACACATTGAAATGTAATTATAGCCAATTAAAACTAAAATCTAATCAATTATAGCATACAAATATTAATATTCTAGCCACACCTTTTCAGTCAGAGTGCACAAAAGAAGGCTGCAGTGTAATAAAAGCTGGAAAAACATAATATTTTAAAAGTCGGATGTATTTATCTAGTGCACGTAAACAGAATAAAATCAAACCATTAGGACAGTTAGAAGCTAAATGATGGATTTAAAGTTACACCATTATAATGAAGTAAATTAAAGCATTGTATGATAATATGAATAATAAAAGATAAGAGTAAATGTTAAATACATGTATGAATGCTCTGGTTCTAATATTAAAAATGACCTTTTGACCTTTGACGATGTTATTTCTCATTAGTGTTTGTCTTTGTTTCATCCTTTTTTTTATTTTTATGAATGAGCACAAATCCATCATCCATCCTTTATTATGACTCAACATCGTGATGATTTGTTAATTTTTCCCTTAAAATTAATTCATTTATTCAGTTTTACAATAAGTTGGAGAACCCAGCGCCTCCGTTTTGACCCTTACTTCTTTGAATTAACACAATTATCTGTGTTGTGAAGCGTATTTTATAAAGTAATAGACCGATTAATTACTTCGGTCAATTATCAGCTCCATAATTATACGTGTAATTTCTATGTTTTAGTGTGGAAAAAAGTAAAGTGTATTATTAAAATGTTTACATCTACAAACTATCCTTTAAAAACATGAACAAAAATACATTTATTATGAAAAAAAGTGCAATTTTTATGCCATTATTTGTCCTCAGTTCCTCATTTCCACATGTTCATTATAACGTACAGATCACAGTGGATCTACAAATATATAAAATATTTAATAACAGGTAGAATATTGGTACAACAATCGATTTCTAAACTGGAAAAACGCAGACTTTGACAGAATTATTGGATGAAAAACATGTTCATTTTTCACTAACGATAACCTTGTGATGCTTTAGTTTGATGTTCAGGTGATTTATTTGGGTTTTTATGACTTTAACTTCACAGTGTCTGAAGAGTCTTAGACGTGATTGTCTTAAATTAAGGCCTTAATTACACTTAAAATGTGTCATTAATCCTTAAATATGACAATAAATGATCATTATATTACTGTATTTACTTAGTAAATCTTGGAGATGAGAATGAGTGGAGCCTCCAACAGTCATTTTAATGTATTTTTTAATGTATTTTAGCCTATGTTGGTGTATTTCAGTGCTTTTTGTGTGTTGTTAGTGTATTTTTGTGCATGTTGGTGTATAATAACATGAACGTTATTCGCAGAAACATTAGTAATGGATGAATGGGAATGTAACATGAGTGGATTGTAGTCTGGTTTGTCGTAATAACTACTGACGGATTGTTATTTATGTAAATATTTTTTAAGTTAGACCAAGGACGCCTTGAAAATACTCTTAAAAAATCAAACATGTGACTTCCTCAAACCTGCTGATACCCTGGACGTATATATGTTCAGTTCAACATTATTATTTATGTTTCACTGTTGTCCAAAACAATACATTTCCAACTGTATTTAATATTATTCAAGGACATGGTGATGTTGCAATTTGTTAATTATTTTATTATTGTTATTATTACTATTATTATTATTTGACCATTTCAATCATTTGAACGTCCTCGTAAAATTAATTTTGTTTATTGTGTTGCTCATTTTTGGTAATTTTGCCTATTTTATATATTGTTTTTTTTTTTTGTCATATTGGCTCAAAATGATGACAGTTCATATGTTTATTTTGACTGATAACATACTTTTATAGTATTTAATCAATGAATTCAATCTACCTTGAGAAAAAATAACTATAACAGATGACCGCACCATAAAATCTTCTTAAGTACAGATGTTACGTTGCATAAAATTTGAGCTAAATTTTAAAGAAATAAAGTATTGGATTGATCAGTTCCTCTGTTCATGTGTTGTTTATGCTGTTAAATATAATGACTAATTGCCAACGTGCATCCAACACCAGATTTATGAAACTAAATAAGTGCACTAACTTGTGTGTCTAAGAGAAGTTGTTCCGCGTTTCCACTAAACATGAAACTCAGTCTGTGAAATCTCACATGCGGTTAAAGTGTTGTTATTTTTTGACTGTACAGTGAAAGACTGTCAGTTCATCACAGCAAAAATCTGCAACGGGTGCGACAAAATGACATTTAACAAGAAAAAAATAGATGGTGAATGAGAGCCATCGGCTGCCTGTGAATGGACATTAATCAGCTGCAGTCGCCACAAAAAGATAAAATACTGACAAATACATGTGTTTTAAAGTCTTTTCTATGTCATACTCACCTTCTTTTGGTGCAATAATCACAAGTCATGCACCTTGTTTTTAGTTTTACTCTGTGTATACCCTGTATATATCCTTTATTACTTGAATTTATCCTTTATTACCTAGTATATATCATTTATTACCTTTATATATCCTTTATTACCCTGTAACCTTTATTACCTGTATTTATCCTTTATTACTTGTATATATCCTATCTAATATCCTTTATTATCTGTATATATCATGTATTACCTTTATATATCCTTTATTACCCTGTATTTATCCTTTATTAGCTGTATAGCCTATATCTTTTATTACCTGTATTTATCATTTATTACTTGTATATATTCTTTATTACCTAGTATATATCCTTTATTACCCTATATATCCTTTATATATATCCTTTATTACCTGTATTTATCCTTTATTACTCATATATATCCTTTCTTACCTTTATATATCCTTTATTACCTGTATATATAATTTATTACCTTGTATCCTTTATTACCTGTATATATAATTTATTACCTTGTATTCTTTATTGCCTATATTTATCGTTTATTACCTGTATATCCTGTATTACCTTGTACATATATCTTATATTAGGTCTATATATCCTTTATGATTTCGTATATATCCTTAATTACCTGTATACATCCTTTATTCCCTTGTATTTATTCTCTACTACCTTGTATATATCTTATATTACATCTATATATCCTTTATGATTTCGTATATATCCTTCATTACTTGTATCCTTTATTACCTGTATACATCCTTTATTCCCTTGTATTTATCCTCTGTTACCGTGTATATATATATATATATCTTATATTACGTCTACAGAGGCTTTTTCTTATTGTTGAAACTGCACGTGTACGTTTAAGAAGAAAACTGATGCTTTTGTGCAGAAAAAAAAATCCATTAGACTGGAGGAAAAAAAAACGTCCTTTTAATTATTATTCTACTTTTGTTTGTGCAGCTACAAAAACGCCCTGTTTTATAACTTCTGTGTCGTACATTTCTGTCTAAATATGTGTTTTCTTTTTATTCGTTTCAGGATGGCAGAGCCTCGATTTAACAACCCGTACTTCTGGCCTCCTCCTCCATCCATGCCAGGCCAGGTAAGTCCGCTCCGAACACGTGCGACGCGGTGACATTTCCACGTTTCTTTGCCTTGTTTTCCGTGTGTGAACGTCCTTTCAGCCGTTCAGCAGCGGTTTGTCACTCGTACTCTAACGCTGTCGGCAAAAGTGCCTTAAATCAGATTTTTTTTTATATATATAACAGTCGGAACTAGGGGTGGGTACTGCCAACAACCTCGCAATATGATATCATGGTTCTTGCCAGCGCGCTGGAGCATAGCGGCCCCCCATGCTGTGATTTTTTTACCCCCACGCTATGATTTTTTACCCTCAAGCTGTGATTTTTCTTAACCCCGCCCTGTGATTTTTTTACCCCCACGCTGTGATTTTTTTACCCCCACGCTGTGATTTTTCTTAACACTGCGCTGTGATTTTTTACCTCCATGCTGTGATTTTTTACCCCCACGCTGTGATTTTTTTTACCCCCACACTGTGATTTCGGACACTACACTGTGTTTTAATAACAGTGTTCCATCAAATATGATCAAATAAAATAAGATACGATACAATAAGTTAAAATCTGATAAAATAAGATAAGATACGATAAAATAAAGTAAGACTTACTTTATCCCCCCGTGGGCAGATGACATCATTAACAGCATCAAAACACAATAAGCAAGTGCATAGAAAAACGGGTATATTCCTACAAGCGTCACCATGGCAACGCAGGCATCACTGTGACTAGCTTCAGTACCGGGACAACAGGGCGCAGCAGAAGACCCCGCAGCCCAAATACGTCTCGCAGATGAGACGAACGGAAACCTGCGTTGCGTTCACCGCTTGCGGGCGTGCGTCGTGTTCTGGGGGCGTGAATGACATTCACACACGGCGGCTGTTTTCTGTTGAGCATGACCCGTTAACCCTTTCAGCTGGATAACCTGGTGCTCATTAACAAGATCAAGGAGCAGCTGATGGCCGAGAAGATCCGACCTCTGCACCTGCCGCCTACCTCCACCCCTTCCCAGCAGCCCTTGCTGGTGCCCTCCTCGTCCCCGGACGGCGGCGCACAGCACGGCATGTCGGTGCCAAAGCCTCAGCAGGTTCCCGGTCACCACCCTCAGCCGCAGGGTTCCGGACAGCCCGACATCGCCCTGCACGCCCGGCCCGCCTCCAGCTCTGGACCAGGTACAGCACCAACCAGAGGGATGCTGATTTTACAAGGTTTCTACAGACGTTCAATACCCACTTTTACACCTTAAAACAGGGCCGTCAAACTCATTTTCCTTCAAACGATTTAATCGATTTTAAGTGTTTTATCATCTTTTTCTGTTGTTTAACCCGTAAAGGCCCACGAACAGCTACTGATCTAAAATATTAAATAACTGTTCCTCCATTAATCCTATCAATACGTGGAAATAATTGGCACAAAATACAGTTCTTCGTCTTTTCACGGTCACCAGATATGACCCATTTGGACGTTCAGAGGTTCTGTAGTTACCGTGGAAACACTGTTGTCTTCTACAGCATTGATTCACCAGTAAAACCCATGGAGTTGGATCAATGACAGTGGTTTCAGGTTTATCTATCTACTTTACTATCTATGTAATGACTGGATAGTTTAGTGGTTTATACCGCTGACTTTGGCGTGGAAAGTTGGTAGTTCAAATCCCAGGTGGGCCCTTAGGCAAGGCGCTTAATGCTATATACGCCTATACCTTAAGTCGCTTTGGATAAAAGCGTCAGCCAAATTTAACGTAATATAATTTCACAAGTCATCACCGGACCTGGATTTGGGCCCCGGGCTGCATGTTTGACCCCCCTGACTTAAATAGTGATTTTTCAGTGTCATTTTTGTCTTTGTCCCAAACGTGTTTCCGGGTCTTTATGGGTTAAACCGGTCTCTGTTTACCTCCGGTAGCTCTCACAGTTTCTAGTTCCATGTGCTTTAGTGCTGAGGATTTATGGTGACGTGGTTTTACTGCCGACTGATTAAAGTGTCATCACCTCATAACGTCTCAGATGGAAACATGGACGACAAGACAGCAGTGAAGGCCAAAGGATTATGGGAAGACTGGCACATGCGGCAGCTCAGCGAGCAATCTGCGCGGGTCAACCATCGCTCAGGTACGGCATCCGACGTCTGGAAAACCTAAACTGTCAACAGGAGGAGACGTGTGTTAGCGCCGTGTGCACTGAAGATTTAAAGCTGAGCATGTTTTTTGTGTTATGTCCTGGTAAATTATATATTTTTTTTTTGTTATTTGTGTCGTGGACATGTTTCTGACCACTGTATTATTGCATTACTTACTTTTGGACAATGATTATTTATCCTTTGCGATGTTCCTTTTTGGTCTTACTGGGTAAAATTCTTGTTTTTTTTTGTCTTCCACTTGAATTTAAAAGTGTTTAAATGTAACTGGGTGTTTCTTGGCAGGCTAAAAAGCAGCGTAGCATAATGTTATGAAGCAAGTTTGGAAGCAGTTCAGAGAAACTATTTTTCATATATAACATTTTTATATTATTTTCATGCAAAAATCTGCATGTAACACGGTAAAAAAGGACACAAAACATATTCTCTTACAGGTACATGTTGGGAATCTGACTAATTATGTTATTATATTACTGTTGCAGAATCACTCGCGATTTGTATTTAACTGGGCAGGTTCTGCGTGCAACGCCTGTGGACACGATGGGTTACACATGAAACCTGGATATAGACTAGACTAGACATGTCTAGATTAGAAAAACCACTATCATCATCACATTTAACACACTGTCTTTATTTCTAGTCTATATAAGAACATTTACAGACATGTTTTCAGATTTAATGCACTCGCACCTCGGTAGCTTTTCACGTCCCAGTTTTGATCTTGTTTTTGGCCCCAATATTTTATTAAAAGTTCATTAATTTTGGAATGGCTCAGAGCAAGGGTATAATTTTTTTTGCATTTATCTGAGATCATAATTAGGTGCATCCTGGGGGGGAAATATGTCTAAATGTCTTTGTTATTATTGGCTCTAAAAACCTGTAAAAGTGCCAGATACCAAAATAAACCTAGTTTCACAGAAGAAACCAACTACAGAATCTGCAAAAAAAAAAAAAAAAAAAAATAGCATTTCCTCTTAATGTAAATAAAAAGAAAAAAGTAAGAAGTGGAACCATAAATCCAAAGTGTGCACAATAAGAAGGAACCTGTGAAAACCACATTAAACTTGTCTTTTATTTTGTCAGGTCTGGCTCCTTCATCCCGACCCGACAGCCACAGCACCTCAGAGGCCCTGACCCCCACGACCCCCACCTCCAGCAGCCAAAACCGCCTCGGTGGCGCCCCCTCTGTCAACATCATTTCCGGGCTGGCCAGCGGCCCGGGTATGGACCACATGAAAGCCGGAGGACTGGCAGGACTGTTGGGACCCCCACCCAAAGCCCCCAGAGGACGGAAGAAGATCAAGGCTGAAAACCCGACGGGTCCTCTGCTGGTAGTGCCCTACCCCATCCTCGCCGACCAAGGCTGTGTCACCGTCGCACCCAAAGAAGGAAAAACCTACAGGTCAGACTCTGTTTAGCCGAGGACGTTTCCTTTAGTCCTGACTTTGTAAAACCACTTCATGAATTGAATTGCGGTCTGAAAGAATCAATACGCATTTACTTGATTAGGTCGAATAAAGATCAGAGTGATGTTCAGTCCTCATTCAGATTCAGGAGATTTCACTCATTTCACCACGAAATAGACCTGCACTTATTTATTAATTTCACTGTCCATAAATCTATTGATTATTTTCTCGACAAATCAGTAATTTAGATGATAAAATGCCAGGAAATTATGAAAAAAATGCTTCTAAAACCCAAGAGTACATCCTGAAATACCTTATATTTGATCCTCGAACCCAGAAATATTCAGTTTATTGTCATAGAGGGGAAAAGAATAAATAATAATTAAATAATAATAATCAAGATTTAACAGTTTAAGTGTCATCTCTGTTTCTTTAAGACCAACTCAATAATAAAACTGAATAACACTGAATGTAGCATGAAAAGCTAGTGTAGCATTTTTTTTTTTTAGTAACATTTTCAGTAAAATGAAAGTTCCTAAATTATTTTGGTTATTAAAAAATATATGTATATTGTTTTAATGAGGTGGACAAAATGAGATGTTTGGCCTAAATGCATCAGTTTTGGTCTTCAAGGTCCTCAAGTGCCTTCAATAGCAGCTCACTGTTCCTAATTTGAGCTACATGCTAATTGCTAATGCTAGGTACTGTGTGCATTCAGATTAGTAAAATACAGAGACTGAATTTCCTTATGGGATGATAAAGTGTGTTAAGACCAACTGAATAACACTGAATGTATTACATTACACTTAGCAGACGCTTTTATCCAAAGCAACTTACAATAGAGGACATAAACATAACATATAGCACTTGCAGATACAAGGTGTGGAACAAGGAATGTAGCATGAACAGCTAGTATAGCTTTTTTTTAAATAACATTTTCAGTAGAATGAAAGTTCCTAAATTATTTTGGTTATTAAAAAATATATGTATGTTGTTTGATGAGGTGGATAAAATGAGATGTTTGGCCTAAATGCATCAGTTTAGGTCTTCAAGGTCCTCAAGTGTCTTCAGTGGCAGTTGTTCCTAAAGTGAGCTACATGCTAATGCTAACGCTAGGTTCTGTGTGCATTCAGATGAGTAAAATACAACTGAATTTCCTTATGGGACGATAAAGCGTGTTAAGCTTTAATCTTTGTTTTATAATATCCATTACACTACATTTCCAACACATTTATTCATGTTCATGCTCTTTTTTTTTCCATCTTTCACCCAGATGTAAAGTGTGCCCGCTCACCTTCTTAACCAAGTCAGAGATGCAGATTCACTCCAAGTCCCACACGGAGGCCAAACCCCACAAATGTCCTCACTGCTCCAAGACGTTCGCCAACGCCTCTTACCTGTCGCAGCACCTGCGCATCCACCTCGGGATCAAACCCTACCACTGCTCCTACTGCGAGAACTCCTTCCGCCAGCTGTCACACCTGCAGCAGCACACCAGGTCGGTAACGGTTTCATGGGAAATATTATTTTAATTCACATATTTGAGGTTTTAGGATACATTTTTTTATTACTTAGTAGATAATGTCTTATTATAGGATCCATTTATTGGAGTTTTATTTTGATAATGTGAGTTGTGAGTTCTTTGTGAGCAGGTTTTATGTTTTAGTTGAAACTTTTTGTTAGTACGTTAACCCGTAAACATCCATCTTTAACTAAATACACCTACTGATCTAAACTGTTTAACACCTGTTGATCCATTAATTCTATCAATACGTGGAAATAATTGGTGTAAAATACAGTTTTTCATCTTTTCGCGGTCATCACATTCAGAGGCTCCGTAGTTACCGTGGAAACACAGTCATCTTCTACAACATTCATACGGCTTGTGGGATTAAATTAAATTAAAGCGAAAAAAAATAACAGTAAAGAATATCAAATGTTTTTTGTTCTGGAGCCACATACAAACCAATATGATCGCAAGTAAAATAACAGCATAATAACTTATAAATAACGACTCCAAATTTTCTTTTTGGTTTAATGTGGAAAAAAATAATATTGTATTAAGCCTGTAAATAATAACTCAAAATTTTTCTTTGTTTCGTTAAAAAAAAAAAAAAAGAAATTATTATTTGATAACGTGAACAAATACGAATAACCGGAAATTTTTTGAACTTTTAGGAATTTTATAAACGCACATGCATAAATATTAAGTTTAGACATTGTTAAAATATTGATAAAATTGCACCTATTTTTCTTAAGTAAGTTAAGTAACATTCCCGGGGGGGGGGGGGGGGGGGGGGGGGGGGGGGGGGGGG
>JAPSES010000236.1:11463796-11482527 GCA_029822895.1 Maxillicosta whitleyi
GAACGTTTTAAAACATGTTCCCTCGGTTTATATCCAAGGCGTGGGAATGATATCTTATGTCTCCTCGCATTATTATAATATTCCCACAATATCCTGGTTTTTGTTGCTTTATACACACACACACTTATGTCATTCTCTGTTCCACCATAGAAAGTGAGGGAACGTGTTCTAATGCGCTCACACGCCTTGGATATAAACCGAGGGAATGTGTTCTAAAACGTTCCCTCACTTTTTCATAACCCGTGCGCGCACCTTTATAACTCGAGCGCACGCATTACTATTTCGAGTGCACGCCTTAAAGAAACCAAGGGAACGATTTGTAACTCATGCCCTCACTTTAAATAACCCGAACGCACGCCTTAACGCAAAGCGTGCACACGGATTATAACTCGTGCGCACACATTAATATCTTGCGCACGCATTTTAAAAAAATAAAACATTCCCACGCTTTATTATTTTTCTATTCACTGTTCCGTCTATGGCTCCGTAATTAAGGAAGTAGAAAAAAACAACAAAAAAAAAAACAAAACAAAAAAAAAAAAAACAAACGTTTGCTGGGTGTGTTCTGGAGACATCCAAAGATAATCTTAAAGCACTTTTAGGCCTCGTGGTTTTGGCTCAAATTGTTTCAATCTTGTCGGATGAAAATTTTTAAAAAAAATGCCAAAAGGGCATTTTCCGTGGCAGCTAAGAGGACTCGCTGACGGCGCGTAAAAACGGCAGTCGTTTCCGTTCCATTCGTCGCAATTTTTTCGTGCACGCTCGCATTTACAGGGTCGTGGAAATTCTAAAGAAAGGCAATCGGTAGATGACAATTTAACCATTTTGATGATTGTATTCGAGGAGACGGGGGCGGAAAAAAAACAGCAAGTTGAAAGGAAAGAGAAAAAAAAAAGGAAGGAAAGATGAATGTTTGTTTTCCCCAAATCTTTCACTCCCGTGTTTGTTTGTTTTTTAATTCACTTTTACGGCACCTTGACGATCATGACGTACGAGTATGATCAAAAAAAAAAAAAAAAAAAATCAGAAAAACACTGCTTTCTACGGACAATTTTCCTCGCGTCTCATGAACTAGTGCCATATACGAACCTTCGCCGAGGTTTGGAGAGGAAGAAAATCTCGTAACGCGCGTCCGTTTTTCTCTATTTTAGTTAAAGCTTCGAATATTATTTGAAGTATCGGAGGCTTAAAGTGGCGTCGCGGCGCTCTTTTTACTCTCCGCGCTCTAGTTTTAATACATTTCAGCTCACTCGTTATTAAACCTACAGTAACCATCGGACCAAAATGTGAAGTTATTGTACAGCTATTCTGACCCGGTTAAGTATTTTTTTAAAAACTTTAATAAGCTTTACCCGTTTTTTGGAATAAACTGCAGTATAAATCATGTTCCATAGGCCTATATTATGAGTTAATAAAAAAAAAAAAAGGAGGTGATGCTTCTCCTTTTTTTTTTTCTCCTCTCTCTCCTCTCCTTAGCATTCTTTTTATTGTACACAGTATTTGTTTGTTGTATTTTTACTGTAACTTTAACCTCTGGATGGTACTAAATAGGGTACCCTGTATTCTTCAGGGCACTTGTGAAAAGGTGCTACGGCTAGACGTCAAGATGGAACTGAGAATAATGTAAAATACATATACAGTATATAGTATGTTTTCAAAAGAATGAAAGAAAAAAAACAAAACAAACTTATTACTCAAGCCACTGGCCTGAAAAAACAAACAAACAAACAAACAAACAAACAGACATTTTACGCCAACAACAGACCCTGCCTCTTCAACGTACTCTCTCTCTTTTCGAGATAATGGGAAAAATGTACATGTTGCTGTACTGTAAAACATGTCGCTCATTTATAGTACCTATTTCTAAGTTTTCATAAACACGTTTTGTTTTTTGGGTTTTTGTAAAAGTTCATGTAACTTACTGTAATTATTTTAGTCTACCCGTACGTTATTAATATCCATGTTTTATATCAGTTTTATTTTACATGTAAGCCTTAACTGTTTTATCATCCCATTTCCATTACTCTGTATTGTGTTCTGCAGTATTCAGTCGTGTAAACACTCTTTTTTGTTTTTTATTTTTCCTTCCGCATGGAGTTCCTGAGCTGTAATCTGTATGATAACTGTTTAACCCATGTTCTCTATGAAAAAGGTATTGCGTAGATTTATTACACTTTTTCCTCTGTCTTGCATTGTGGTTTCATATACAGTTTCTAGACGACTAAATATGCACAGCCAAGACTGAGAAACTAAACTAAGGATATCAATGTTTAAAAAAGGAAAAAAAGCTTTGTATCTTTACCTTGTTTAATAAACAGACTGTTATAAACTCAGCGCTGCTCGTTTTGTGAAAGAGGGTTTTTTTTTGTTTTGTTGTTTTTGGGACAAAAAGGTGAAACGGGAGTCGTGGGTTTGTGATTTATCGAGCTTTATTTATGAAAATACTTTGTGCTTAAAAACATATTTACATGGATAAAACAAAAAACAAAAAAAATCAAACATCGATAACATCTTCACTTGTCTGTCGCAAATAGGCGTTTGTTATTGGACGTATTCACGCAGCAGCAAGACAAAGTTAAATACTTTATCATTTCAGGCACATTGAAGACAAAATAAGACTATTGTTTCCACAGTGTAAAACTCTATTGATATTATTATTATTATTTATTATTAATACAGACTGTGTAGTGGTGTGAAAACAGTGTTGACGTCCGTGTGGTTGAAGTACTGACTGATCGAGGCTCCCGTGAGGAACCATCTTGGCTTTTTTTTTTTTTTTTTGACTCCAGTGGCATTTAATGACTTTTTAGTTCTAGTTTTTTTCACTCAAACTATAAGTAAAAATGCACGCTGTAAATACTAGAGTGGCTACAGCTGACACAGAACCCCAACACTTTCACTCTCAGTTTACCACAGTCTCTCCTTAGACAGTTATGGCGCTTTTCCACTCCATGGTACCGGCTCGACTCCACTCTACACAGCGTTCTTTCACTTTTCCATTATGAAAAAGGACCTGGAATCTGGGACCTGATACTAGTTTTCAAAATGTGACGTCACGACACTGCAGACACTGATTGGTCAGACAGTTTTCTCTATGCCCCGCCCATTTACAAAACACAGTGAATAGTCCATGAATCCACATGATGACAGAACCAAACTACACCATAGACGGAACGGAGATTCAGTCTGTGGTGGCGGAACGTAAAAATCCAGACGAGAAAATACGCAACGAGCGAGTTTTCGGCAACTCTGAGCAGACGACACGGAACTAATGCACCGTGTCGGGGTAACGAGTCGAGCTGAGACGAGCTGGTCCCATGTAAGTGGAAAAGAACCACAGGAATACTGAGTAGAACCGGTACCATGGAGTGGAAAAGAACCATTAGTGGGTTTTGCACCTTCGTCTAACACAGTGGTTCTCACATCCGGTCCTGGTGGCCCAGTGTCCTGCATGTTTTAGATATTTCCCTCTTCCGTATATATAATAATTATTAGGGATGCACCGAATATTAGGTAACCGAATATATTCGTCTGAATGTTGCAAAAAAAAAAAAAAACACATTCGGCCTTCGGTGGAGTGAGTTAAAACCCAGGCAGAATAATAGCGTGTGATGTAATCAGACGACGTGCAGTGGTGCTGTGACCTTTGACCCTCGGTAAAATGTCGGCGGTGTGAAGATATTTAAGTGTTAGAGCGAGAAGAAAAGAAAAGTGTTCAACCAGACTATCTAGAGGGGGTTCTTCTGTAAAGACCTTTAGCGCCGCTGCTTTAATTAGTCACTTAAAAAGGCACACATTTATGCACTATTAAAAAAAAACTACGAAAAACTTAACCGCACTCGATATTCGGCCAAGCTTTTATATTTTATTCGGCTTCAGCCACAAATTTTCATTTCGGTGTATCCCTAATAATAATAATAATAATAATAATAATATCTAAAACATGCAGGACACTGGGCCATGAGCACCAGATTTGAGAACCACTGGTGTAACAGCATTAGTATCAATGTATAAACTGGCAAAAAAAAAAAAAAAAAAAATCTGATTGTTTTTTTATGATTTGACACAATAAAACCAGGAACCATACCCATATCGTAGGCATCTTGTTTTTTAAAAGGAAAAAAAAAACAAAACATCCAGGCTCCATTTAATCAAGAAAAATGACCAATGACGTCCCAACATGATTCCACTGCTACATTTTCCCACATGTAAACAACCTCGAACAGAAAAAGTAAGTATAAAGTGCTCACGCTGAACATCTCATTCATAACTTTAGCAAATCTGTCTTTCACAGCACAAGTGAAATACGTAATCTCATTTAGTCCCAGTAAATGCGTTTTTTAGGCTTTTTCATAATCTACAAAATCTTTCTGGGCAGAAACTGACCATCTGTCCATTTTGGGCTTCGACTTTAGCTTCAGTCAAACTAAGACTTGGGCGTCAAACATACGGCCCGCGGGCGAAAACCGGCACCTGTGGGATGAATTTCACAAATGCAAAAGTTGCACTTATGATATGAACCGTAAATTTAACCCATAACGACCCAAACAGCCACTGGAAACATAAAGTATTTACTGATTTAAACCGTTTAATAACCTGTTGATCCATTAATTCTATCAATACATGTAAACAATTAGAGTAAAATACAGTTTTTCACCTTTTCATGGTCATCAGATATGACCATATTTGTGCATTCAGAGGCTCCGTAGTTACCATGGAAACACCATCATCTTCTACAACATTGATTCACCAGTAAAACCAGTGGAGTTGGATCAGTGACAGTGGATGAAAACACTGGGTTTATGTTCAGTTAATGAGAGATTTGACTGAAAAAGTCACTTTTTCTTCAGTTTTCTCTCCTTTTGACATAATAATCCTCAGCTTTATCTGAGCTTTTATGGAAATCTACACGATCTGTAAATTAAATAGAAGAAAATATGTGATTTTCATGGAAAAACCACAAACTACAGAGGACAATATTACAATAAATAGTGATCAAACGTCACCAAAAGTAGCACTGGGTCTTTATGGGTTAATTCCAGTTCCAGCAGGTTCCAGATTCAGTCCAATTCAATCTCAAGCAGGTTGGACCAGTAAAAAATACCATCACAGCAACCTATAAATAATGACATCTCCAAATTTTTATCTATATTTAGGGATTAAAAAAGAAAAAGTTTAGTATTTACAAATTACCCTGTCACAAAAATGTGAATAACCGGAACAAATATGAACAACTTGAAATGCCTGGAGAAATATGTGTAATTTGACCAATATTCTGCCTCGATTTGTGTATTTTTTTTAAATCCACTGTGATACAAAATGAGAAGCTGAGGTAAAACAAATAGTTAAAATTGCACTTATTTTTCTTAAGAAATTTCACTTCATTTTTACTTGTTTCACTCTAAAATATAATGTTTGGAGTTATACTTTTATAGGTTATCATACTATACAGTTGTGGAAAAAATGATTAGACCATCAAAAGTCCTAACTGTCATGTGACTAAAACAGACAGAAAAGAAAACATGGAATGAATAAAAGCACTGTTTTTTTTTATTTTTTTATCACAGATACTGATGGAAGAACTGAAATGATTTTGGTTTTTATTAAGAAAACATGTTAAGTGTCTAAATATCAGCTCTGAAATTAAATTATTATAAGATATTTTATTGTTATTATTATATTTGTCCAAACAAATGGACCTTTAGTTGGAGCAGGCGTTAAAATTAACAAGAATTAGGAAAAAAAAACAGGGTTGGTCTAATAATTTTTTCCGCAGCTGTAGGTCCGGCCCACCTCAGGTCATATCGGGCTGAGTGTAGAACCTCAACTAAAATGACACCCCTGAACTAAGATGATTGTTTTCCATCCTATAACAAACGATTAGGTGCAATTTGTTTGATTGAAACACGCCGATACTTCGCAGATCCTGCTTCTATCCGTCCCAGTTTGTACCGGAAGGAAAATAAATTAATCCCAAACATGATCACCCTGAGCAGAAAAGCAGTGGAAGCTTCTGTCGTCATTCTTTTATTATTTGCTTTCTACGCCTCTTCTTCGCTCCCGTTTTTGCCTCCGTTGAAAAGTGTCTTCGGCTACAGTACGAACCTGTTTATTGTCTTATTTTTAGTGCGTGTGCGACCGTTAAAAACCTGCCTCTTCTCATGCCTGGTCGCCGTTTTTGGGCGAGTCCTCTGTGGTTTTGGCGTCTGGAGGAAACACGGGGGAGGTGAGGTTCAGGTAACTCTGCTCTGACACCTGGTGGGCGGAGACTGACGCCCGGGTGCTGTCCGTCACCGTGCGTTCGCCCACCTTCACGCGGCAGATGGCGTCCAGGATGTCCAGTTTGTCGCACGGCCCTGTCGTCAAACTGGACGAAAAGACACAGGACTTTAGAGTCGAACGCTTCGTCATCAATAGTAGAAAAAGGTCATAAAAGAACGTCTAACACAGGGGTGTCAAACATGCGGCCCGGGGGCCAAAACCGGCCCGCCAAAGGGTCCGATCCGGCCCATGTACAAAAATTACACTGAAGATATGAACAATCAAAAATGTTAAAATAAATTTAGGTGAGACCAATAAAACGCTATCATAATGAACTATAAATAAAGAAAAACAATGTTTCCTTTTTTTTTGTATATAAAAAAAAGTTACACAAAAATGTTGACATTTACATATTAGCCTTTTACAAAAAATGTGAACAACCTGAACAAATATGAAGAACCAGAAACGTCTCAAGAGAATTAAGTGTAATTATATATTATATTATTAAATATTTTGTGTATTTGTAGATCCACCGTGATCTGTGCGTTTATAATGAAAATGTGAAAATGCGGAACTGAGGTTAAATAATGGAATAAATTGTAAAAAAAAATTGCACTTTTTCTTAGATAGTTTGTAGATTTAATCATTTTAATGATAAAATTTTACTTTTTTCATACAACAACGTAGTAATTACACATATAATTGTGGAACTGATATCATTTATATATTATTATGTTATTATTTTAATGATTCGGCTGCTATTGGACTGAACCAACATGAGTTTGACCCCCCCCGGTCTAAAACAATCTAACGTCACTGTTATAAACAAGTTTCATTTAAACCAATAAAAACTTTTCCAAACGTCATCCTCTTTAATACATCATATACACTACATGGACAAAAGTATGTGGACACGTTAAATCCAGGTGTTTCTTTACTAACAGGGGTCTGGGACACAAAACAATAACAACAAATGTCATAATAGAGTTTTATATTATGGGATAAATATCATTACTTTGGGTAGTTTGGTTTAAATTGTTACCTTTGCTTCCAAAATGTGATTGTGGTTTTTTTTTTTTTTGTTTTTTTTTACCTAATTTCTCTCATATAAACAGATGGAATTTCGTCTGAATCAAAGGTTCAGTCATTACATTACATTAGATAGATACTTTACAGCAGCAGCGCAACAATTAAGTGCAGAAATTCTATATAAATAACAGGCAGTGAGAGAAAAGACATGTTTACATTATTTACATGACATTTCTGTGTGTATTTGGGGGTTATTATGTGCCCACCAGATATAACATGAAAAATAACCCCACACCCTGCTGTTCTGTAAACACCTGCCACAGCCTTCCTTACCTTAGAGCGGAGGAATGCAGCACGCCGTCACTCAGACTTTCAGGGGGGAGTTTCTTGGCGTTCTGTGGAGCATTCAAAAGTGTGATCTGAGGTTAGATATGATTAGAACAGAAAGCTGAACAGAATGCACCAAACTGATCATTAGTGCGTTTCTGACCCTGAACGCTTTGGGTGACGTTTGTGTGGTTTTACCTCCAGGCTGTAGAAGGACTGGACGTTCCTCAGGGCACGTTCTAAGGTACAGACCTGATTGGAGAGCTTCAGGGTTCGGTCCTGTAACTGTCTGTTCTCCACCTCCAGGACATTAACCCTACGACAACGGTCCGAGTTTAGGATCACGCCAAAAAGACAGTATACAGTATTTATTTAGTTTATACAGGGTGTCTGCAGGGTTAAAGTCAGACAAATTTAAGACCTTTTTAAGACCATTATGATTTAAATTTATGACCTACACCCACTATGAAAAATAACTTTTAAAGTCATTAAAATATCTTTCTTTTTTTTTTTTTAATTTATTCATTTTATTTTCATTTCTTCTAAGCGTACACAGCTTCACAAGCACATTGTTTACCTCATGGCATAACTGTCTAATAACA
Source organism: Maxillicosta whitleyi (assembly GCA_029822895.1). Taxonomy (NCBI): domain Eukaryota; kingdom Metazoa; phylum Chordata; class Actinopteri; order Perciformes; family Neosebastidae; genus Maxillicosta; species Maxillicosta whitleyi. The sequence goes on from JAPSES010000236.1 coordinate 11,472,016, forward strand.
TAATAATAATAGTAATAATAACAACATAATAATATAGAAATAATGTCAACTCCACACTTTTCTCTATGTTTTAGAGTGAAAACAGTAAAATTACATTATGAAAATGTTCACATCTACAAACTATGCTTTAAAACGCCCCCACGGTAGGATGAATAAAGTCTTATCTTATGTTAATCATTCTATTAAAGGCTGATTTAAAACCAACATGAGCCTCAACGAGACACTTCTTTAACTTTTACGTTTTTAATTAAAAAAAAAATTTTTTTTAACTCAAGCTAAATTTTGGAAGTAAATTTAAAACAAGAGCAGACAGGAGCTGCTAACATCTGTTTTTGTGTTTCCTCTCTGTTGTATTTGTCTTCTTTCAGCTGATGCAGGTCCAGAACGAGATGCTCAGTTTGGAGAAAAGCGTCCAGACTCTTTAACTATACTTAGTTTAATTAATCAACCAAATTCAGGTAGTCCTCAGGTTACGATGTACCCGACTTACGTTATTTCGACTTTACGACGCCGAAATCTCGTCCGCTATTACTGTAAATACATACTGTATACTGTACATACAGTATCTTATTTTTTACTTTATTTTATTAATATGAAGTTATTTAGGGGGTATTTAGGTATACTAAAGGGTTAATTCCGACTTAATGCGTAAATTTGGGTTACATCGACAGCGTAGGAACAGAACTCGTCCATAACCCGAGGACTACCTGTATTCATAAAAAACGTGAGAATGCGTGCAGCTGTTGCTGTTACTTGTGTCCAACGGTGGAGGCTGTCCTCATGCCTTTGCTGCCCATTTCTTCTGCCTCGCTTATCTTCTGCAAAAGCTCCCTCCTCTCCTCCAGAAGCTTCTCGTTTTCCTGTATCACTGTGTCGGTCCTCTCCCGCTCCTGGAGGATGAAATAATAAAACTCTCAGAGTCGGTCTGGATTACTTTCGGAGTCACAACTTTAAATTCTGCTGATGACGGTTTCTTGTCTCAGCAGAAGCAGGAGTTCAAGTGGCAGAAGCGGCGCTATTAAAATAAATCGTACTAATGCGAGGTTTTCATAGCAACAGCCGGACGGTAACGGCGCAGACGTATGACCTTGTGCGAGAGGCTGGAGGCCAACGTCAGGTCGTTCTCCAGTTTCTGGATGATTCGGTCCCGCTGCGCCGTCGCCTTCAGGAAAACCTGCTTGGCCTGACGGAGCTTGGTCTTGTGCTGACTCTGCTTCTCGTTGTACTTCCTGTTCCACGGAGAAATACGTGTCACAGCTAAGAAACGGCTGCATCCAGATGACTCTGATAAACTAATGTGTAAAAACGCTGCGTCGTACCTCACATACGAGTCGAGTTGGAGGAGGACTTCCTGCAGTTCTCCTTGGAGTCGGTCGCACTCCTGCTGACTGGCTGCCAAATCCTCCTGCAGTTTGTGGATAGACTTTTGGCTCTCTCTAACCTGAAAAACAGCAGGAATTTGGGGTTTTTGTGACTGTTTTGAAACTGTAAAAACAAACAATGGAAGACCTTGGAAAAAAAAAAAAAAATCTGACCAGCAGTGTTTAAGACGGAGAGCGGAGGAAAAAAGACAAACAGGACACGTTATGTTCTGTTCTGGCAGGGTGCTGGGAAACTGTGGTTGTGTAGTGGTCGAAAAAAACAAACAAAATACTGTACATATGTGCTGTTGCTATGACAACGTATCACAACACTGACCACCATTGTATTACAGAACCAGCGCAACAAAAGCACAACATTCATCACCAATGGAATGTTTTGGTGTCATGATCATGTAGACCAGTCTAACTGGTCAAAAAGAAAAGAAAATCAGACAAGAACCAGTGACTTTACTGGCATCGGTCTGAACAGTTCAGTCTTGTACTTGTGGTTTTTCATTTTTACAAAAGGCATATTGTCAAAAACGATGAGCGCTCTGTAAAGTACTTTCTCTATAGGACAGTGGTTCCCAAAAGTTTTCAGCTCGTTCATTCATTCAGAAACTGAACCCACTTCGTCCTCACTGGGGTCACTGGAGTCTATCCCAGCTACTTATGGGAGAAGGCGGGGCTTATCCTGGACATGTGACCAGTTCATCACAGGGTTGAACATATAGAGACAAACAATCACTCTCACTTTCTCACCTATGGGTGAACCGATCAACCTATCAGGGCATGTGTTTGGATGGTGGGAGGAGCCAGAGTACCCAGAGAGAATGTGCGAAGTCCACACAGAAAGGTCCCACCCCCATCGACTGGTGTTGGAATCGAACCCAGGACTTTCTTGCTGTTTCTTTATGTTTTGAAAATCTGCTTTTTTTTTTTTTTTTTTTTTACAAATGCTGAAAAATCTGAAAAGAGTTTCAGCTCAAAAATGTATTTGTTTTTTTTTAAATGTATTTATTTAATTTATTTATATAGCACCAAATCATAAGCGACTGGGTAGCTCAGTGGTTTGACGGCAAACGCTTTGGTGCAGAAGATTGCCAGTTTGAGACCCAGGTGGACCCTTGGGAAAGGTCCTTTATGCTATACATCCCAATATGTGTGGCCACAAGGGGGCGCAAGCCTCAGTGTGCCAGTTCCAAGCCTTATACCTGTAGCCACAAGGGGGCAGTGTCTCATTGTGCCGGATAAATACAGAGGGTTGTGTCAGGAAGGGCATCCGACTTAAAATGTGACAAATCAACATGTGAATGTGTCGCTGCCCGTTAACCCCTGCTACCGGGGAAATAAAGTGTAGTATAGAAATATTGACCTTTTTTTTTTGCTGCTGTCACTATGGTAATGTTAATGTTGGCAACTTCAACTGAAAACAGCAACTTTTGATATGCTGAAAAATTTGCCCCTTTTTTTTTTTTTTAACTCTACGTAAACGAGAAATTTTTCACAAAGATCTTAGTAAAAATGGCTGAAATAGCCAAATGTCTTTGCATGGCCTCAAAGTACTAGAAACACCCTTTCCATCCATGTATTACACATATATACCAGGTAAATTATCATCTGAACAATTTTTTTTTTCTGTGTAACCGCTCGACCGTGCCCACAGGCTGAATGAAAGTCACTGTGAAGCTGCTGGTATGTGCTGCTGCAGGCGTTTCTACCTCCTCTCTGGCTTTGCTGAGCTCCGCCTCCTGTATGGCCAGACGGGTGTCGAGCTGTTGAACGCGATGACTGAGTTCTGAGTTTGTCCTGGTCAGAGACGCCTCCTTCAGCCTCAGCGAACGCACCTGCTGCTGCAACTCCTCCTCTCGCTGCTCCAACAGCTTCCTGAGAAAACAGTGGATGGTAAAAGAAAAAAAAAAAAAGTTGAATTTTATCGCTTTATTACCCAAATGTATTCACAAATGTAAATGGAATAAATCATTTGTGTTTTGCTGTTTGTCAGTTAATGTGACTGGATGGTTTAGTGTTTTAGTTTACACCGCTGGCTGCGAAAGGTTGACAGTTTGAATCCCAGCTGGACCCTTGGGCAAGGCTCTTTACGCTATACACACCTATATACCTTGTAAGTCGCTTTGGATAAAAGAATTGCCTTGATTGGAGTTTTTTTAAGATACAGTTTTAATTTTTTTATGGAATGTCCTTTGCAGTGGTCAAAATTTTATTTATTTATTTTTTTTTTAAGTAAAGCTGTGAAAGTCTTGTCTTGTGGACAAAAATCCACTATTGAGTGGATGAGGAGGATATAGCAAATATAGTGATTATATGCAAATGAGTGACATTAGGCATAACTGACATAGTAGTGATTAAGCAGCTCTTCCAGTTTAAGGAATGTAGTTTATTTTTACTGATGCTGCTATTGATCAGTTCCTCCTGTCAACGATCCGAACAAAAGAAAAATTATCCAAAAATCAGTAGAATGTCATAAAATTAATAAAACTGTTACTAAGATAGATCTTTGAATTTGATCCATGAACATCAGGGATCTTAGATAACCTGGTAATGTACTGTTAACCTCATAGCATAAAAACAATAAAGTCATATTTTTGGCTGAATAGTGAAATCTGCATACGTTTACTCTCCTAACACTGCTGCCTCATTTTGTATCATTGGATAAAAATAGTCACGGAAAAAAATTATGAGACCACCTCATCAAAAACAATGGTTATGTAATTCAGTCCTAACTCCTGTTTGTGTCATGTGACTAAAACAGGCAGAAAAGAAAACATGGAATGAATAAAAGCACTGTTTTTTTCCCAGTACAATTCCGTCCGTCCATCCATCCATAACATGTTAAATGGACAGATATCAGCTCTGAAATTAAACTATTAGGAGATATTTTTGTTGTTATCATTATATTTGTCGTACCTTTAGTTGTACCAGGCGTTAAAATGAACAAAAAACTGAAAAAATACAGGGAGTGGTCTAATAATTTTTTCCACAAATGTATGACTTAAGCTATTACACTATAATAAGTAGATTCACAAAGAGCGTTGAATGGCAGCTCGTCACAAAAACATGACAATAGTGTAACAAAGGGTTGAACAGCGTGCACTGGTGCGACGGCCACGTCTGAGTGGGGGTCCGGTCCGGTCAGTGTGTGACCTGGTAATGTGCTCCTCCTGCTGCTGTGCTCGTAGTGCTGACAGAGTGTCAGACAGATCCCTGCTGTCCCTCTCCAGGCGGCTGCTCTCCCCGGCCCGAGCCTCCTCCACCCTCAGCTGGTGTTGTGCGTTCTTCAGCTGCTGCTGCAGCTCCAACACCTGCCACGAAAACAGAGCCACAGGCTTCACACAGTCCCAACACAAGACGCAGCCCTGACAGAAGAGGTCAGAAATAGTCTCACATAAGCCTGAACAAAAGGGAAGGCCAGGTGAGAGGAATTTAATGTTCAGCGTTCCTACGGCGGTTAGGCTCCACCCACTGCTTCAGTTCAACGCAAACACAAAGACTGACTTCATTAAAGCTTAAAGGGAAATGAAACCAGAACCGAGTAAAACAAACATTCATAGTGGGTGTTTTCATTTAATTTTACTGTTTATTTTTCTCAGTCCAGCCCCTAAACATGTCACAAAAACTGAAAGGATTCGTCTCAGTCACTGCTTCTAGTGTCTGCACGCATTTTAATGATGTTTTGTCTAAAGATTACAGGTAGTCCTCAGGTTACGACGTACCCGACTTAAGTCATTTCGCCTTTACGACGCTGGAGTCTGGTCTGCTATTACTGTACATACGTACTGTATACTGTACGTACAGTAAGTACAGTATCTTATTTTTTACTTTATTTTATTAATATGAAGTATAATACATGTATTTGGACAGATATTTACAGATTTAGGGGGTATTTGGGGGTACTAAAGGGTTAATTCAGACTTATGCAGAAATTCAGGTTACGTCAACAGCGTATTCCACATAATAAAGTGTTCTCAATGTGTGGCCTTGTAAAATAAGAAAAACAAAAATCTATAAAGATAATAGTTTGAATAAAACAACACAGAACAAAAAAAACACTATCCTGCACTACACCAGGACAGTTTTTTTTTAAACATAATTACATTGTCCAGTCTTTAACTCTTGTGCTAAACCGATCCTACTGAAACAGTCGTGCAGCTCCTTCTTGCCCTGGGACTGACCTTCTTGTCGGCTGCGATGAGCCGCGCCCTCTCGGCCTGCAGATCCTCTTGTAGGCTGGTGTTGGTGCTGCGGTTGGAGGAGTTCCGTGCCAGTTCGAGCTCCAGTTCTCTGATCCTCTGCTGCTGACGTTCACACTCCGAAGCCTGAGTCTGGACACTTTGCTCCACGTTGACAAACTTGGTCTGGACCTGCTTCAGCTCGGCACAAAGCTGAAAGAAGTCAAATACAAAAGGAGCGGAAACACAAAAACAGATGTCAGCAGCTCCTGTGTGCTCTTGTCTTAAAATTTCTAAAAGTTTAAAAAAAAAAAAAAAAAAAGTTAAAGCTGTTTAGCTGAAGAAGTGTCTCCTTGAGGTTCATGTTGGTTTTTAATTAATCAGCGTTCAGTGTTAAGATAAGTCCACACTGGGAAAAAATGGGTGTTAAATCTGGAAATAAACATCTACAGATGTACAAACACTTAGAATAAGAAATTAACTCTTAAAACAAGATAAATTATCAAACATTTCTAAATCTAAGCTTGTTTATATCTCGGTAAGAACCAAATATTTGCAGTGGCACAAAGTTAAAGTGTATTTTTATATGTTACAGTGGTTGTCAAAGCACCCCCGTCCTGCATGTTTTAGATCTTAACCTCTTCCATCACGCCTGGAAGCCATTATATCATTATCAAGCTTCTGCAGAACAGAGGGTGGGCTGGTCATTAAGTCGACCAGGTGTGATGGAAGAGGGAGGTGTAACACATGCAGGATAGGAGAGCTTGAGGACTGGATTTGAGAGCCACTGTTGTGTTGTGTTGAGCTATTTTATGTTATGCTATATTATGTTATGTTAAAGCTATGCTATCTTATGTTAATGCTATGTTATGCTAATGCTATTTTATGTTATGCTATGCTAATGCTATGTTATGCTAATGCTATTTTATGTTATGTTATGCTATGCTATGTTATGTTATGCTATGCTATGTTAATGCTATGTTATGCTATGGTATGTTATGTTATGCTATATTATGTTATGTTAATGCAATGTTAATGCTATGCTATGTTATGTTATTTTATGCTATGTTATGTTAATGCTATGCTATATAAATGCTATGTTAATGATATGCTACGTTACGTTATCTTATGATATGCTATGGTATTTTATGTTATGTTATGTTATGTTATGTAGGGCAGCTGTGGCTCAGTTGGTAAAGTGGGTTGTCCAAAGGGTTGGCGGTTTGAATCCTGGCTCCTACTGTCCACGTGTTGAAGTGTCCTTGAGCAAGACACCGTACCCTAAATCGCTCCCAGTAGGGTCTGGCATGGTAGTACCTTCCATGGTACAGTAGCCGCCTACTGATAGGTGAATGTGAGGCTATGTGAAGCGCTTTGTACCAAGGTGGAAAAGCCCTTTTGCAGTGCAGTCCTTTTAGCATTTATGTACAAATTTACAGTATAATGCATGCACATGTGGTGTGATATGGAAGGAGGGTGAAGATGATGATTAAGTGATAACTGGGAAAGATGCGCAGAAGCGCTCGACCAAATGTGCTGTGAATAAAACCTTGAGCTTCTCTTGCTCCAGCAGGGTGTTGTGCCTCTTCAGGTCCATGTTCCTCTCCTTTTCGTAGCGCAGCTCTCTCTCCGCCGAGGTGAACAGGCTCTGGGCTCTCTGCAGATCCTGCTTCATCTGCTTGGCCTCTTCTACCCTTTGGCTCAGAACCGAGTCCTGAGACTGAAGGAGAAAACAACACACAGAGGCTCTTCACGCTGATGGCGAACACAGACGAGTACAGGCGGCGGGGGCATTTTTGTTGTTAACGGGACTCAGGACTGTTGTTTACTGTTTTTAAACTTGAGACCTGGAATATTTGTTATCATTGTGTCTTTTTTTAACATGTAAATTTAGGATGCAAAAGCAGTATCGGCCCCAAATATCGTCTCAAAAAAAAATAAAAATCGGCAGTCCATATCGGCCATCGGCCAGGGGTGATGGGGAAAAAAAAAAATCGGTATCGGAAATGAAAAAACTAAATCGATCTAACTCTACTTTTTTAATGTCATTGAAGTCTTTCATTTTCACCAAATCTATTTAATGACTTTCAATGCTTTTCAATGACCCATAGAAACCCTGTTATTGAATTTATTTTGTTATTACTGAACTACAACTGATATATTGTCTTGATCACCTCTATTTATTAATGTATTTGTTCTGCTTTCAGTTCTTGTACACATAAAAGTTTTGTTTTTTTCTTCTTAATTAATTAAAATTAATGCATAAATGAGTCTCGATAGAGAAAAAAAAAAGAGTGAAATCACAAATAAATAGGTTTGTGATGAGTCAGGTCCTTCTTTTTTTTTTTTTTTTAACTTTCTTTAACCATCTATTGACAAAGGTACAAGAATGAGTCATTTTTACTGTTCCTTTTGTTTTACAGAATTTTTTTTTTGTAAACAACAGTAGGGATGGGGAGTTCACATTTGTGCTGAGGTGGAATTTTTATTTTTTTTACTTTTAAGTTTGTTGTTGTGTATTTGTGTATATTATTGTTTAAACATATCCATAAACATATTAAAACACTTAAAAATCACCCCTAAATAGGAGCGTACATCTGGTGCAGTTGCTCATTTATGTCAAATTCAGTCGCCGGCTTAAATCTTTGGTGCTAATTGTGCCTTTATTATCAATTAATGACAGAGGAAATACATGGGCATCGCAAAAAAAAAAAAAAATTCTACAAGCTCAGCGACGTGAAAAGGGCTTTTTTATTACTTCAGCTTTATTAATGCAAAAAAAAGGCTATTAAGCATAGAAGATAAGATACTGCTGCTGCTGCTGACTGTCAGAAACACTATGGCGTTGAGTGTGTAATGGATGTACTTCACCTTAATGTGAGCCTGGGCTTCGTTGACCTGAACCTGCAGAGCCAGCTGGTGCTGAGAGGCCACGTGACGCTGCTCCTCTAACACTGACTGCAGGTGATCCACTTCCTGTTTCATGCTTAAAACCTGAGAACATGAACACGCGTAAGAATAACAGGAGACGTGCTACAAACATGTACACGTATACAAACTGTTGACAGATAACGTGATAACCTGGGACTCAGCATGTGACCATTAAACCTGGTCAAAGGTCATTAATGATGTGTATAAGTAGGAATAAAAAGAAGAATGTGTCTGAAAACGTTATTCAAACTTAACGGGTTTTACTGTAAGTTTCTATTCTCCCATTTCCAACATTAAATTACATTACATCGGGCTGACGCTTTTATCCAAAGCGACTTACAAGGTATAGGCATGTACAGCACAAAGAGATTTCGCACCTGGGATTCAAACTGGCAACCTTCCGCACCAAAGTATTAACCACTGAGCTATCCAGTCGCTAAATCATAATGACTGAATGAATATGTATAAAACTGGGTTATTATTGTGAATCTGCACATAATAAATACATTATAGATAAACCAAGTGCTTTATAAACATATATTTGTTGTTGTTTTGTCCATATTTTCAGACACAAAAATGAAAGGAATGTAAATAGAAAAACTGTATTAAAAATATTAGATCTCTTTAGACAAAACCCAAAATCAAATGGATTTCTTATTTTCCTCGTCAGCTGTTAGATAAAGCATTAAAAAAGAAATACTATGTGTTCCTTAACAGCATATAATGCTGTTATTGTCTTCGTATTAAAAGGAAGATCTGCACGTTATAATAAACATGTGAAAATGAGGAACTGAGGTTAAATAATGGCATAAATTGTAAAAAACAAATGCACTTTTTTCTTAATAAATGTATTTTTGTTCATGTTTTTAAAGGATAGTTTGTAGATGTAAAGGTTTTGATAATACAATTTTTACTTTTTCACACTAAAACATTGAAATTAAACATATAATTATGGAACTGATATCATTTATATATTATTATGTTATTATTTTATTGATCCGGCCCACTTCAGGTCGTATTGGACTGTATATGACCCCTGAACCAACGTGAGTTTGACCCCCCCCCCGGTCTAAACCCACAGCCTCTCAGTTCATCTACCTGATCTAAGCCTACGTCGCTGGTCTCCTTCACTGGACTAAGCCCCGCCTCCATTTGACCGACGCGCCGCTCCTGCTTCTTGGAAAGCGCTTCCTTGGCAGATTCCAGCTGCTCCTTCTGCAGTTTGAGCTGCTCCCTGATGTGCTGCACCTCCAGCTCCAGCCTCTCCCTCTCCCCTTCGGCTACCAGCTTCTCCTGGACGGTGGAGCTCAGCTTGGCCTGGATCTCAGCCGTCTGACGCCGTTCACGAACCATCTCGTCCCTGGAAAGTATCACAGGAAACAGAAAATGAGCGGAGTGGAAGTATCATCTCTGTCGACGCCACACCTTCTCGCCGTTAAAACAGGCCTGTTTGAAAGCACATGAAATCCTTCCTGATGCTAAAAGCTGACCTCAGAGTGTCATGCGCCGTCCGTAGGCTGCCCAGCTCAGTGGTCAGTCGGTCAGTCTGCTCCTGGAGCTGGTCGACCTGACGCTGGTTTTCCCTCGGGCCTTCCTTTGTTCGGTCATTTTCTTTGTACCGCTCCAGCTCCGCCTGGAGCCGAGTTTGGCCTCGCTCCATCTGAGCCACCTGAGGCAAACACAAACCCACTTCACTGATGCAAATATCAAAGAGATAAAAAAAATAAATAAATAAATCCAAAAAAATTGGCAAGTCCTGTATGTGTTCAGACTCAGAATATGAATCATTTTAGTTTGTTACACTTCTGCTCATGGACAATACAAAGTAACAGAAAAGATATTATCATTATAAAAGAAAACATACACATCTATATAAATGCATATACAGGTTACGACGTACCTGACTTATTTGACGTATTTTCGACTTTACGACGCAAAATCTCATCCTCCATCACTGTACATACGTACTGTATACTGTACGTACAGTAAGTACAGTATCTTATTTTTTACTTTATTTTAATAATATGAAG
>JAPSES010000236.1:11485000-11500166 GCA_029822895.1 Maxillicosta whitleyi
CCCCCCGCAAACCACAGTGATATGTTTGCGTATCTATGTCTTCCTATGGCAGTGAAAGTCACTGTGAGGTATATTTTGTTCGCAGGTGTAGACCTTTCGAACGCGGTGTCGTGTTTCCTAAATATGTCATCCGAGCGAGAAAACAAAAAAAATGCATCTGTTCTTCATAAAGTGCAAGATATTTATTGTGTTTAAAAAAAAAAAAAAAAAAAAAAGCAGCAACCCGCCGCTGGTAAGGCTGATCAGTTCGGATATGAAGGAATGTAAAAAAAAAACAACAACAAACCCAAAAATGAGTGATGATACCGGGGATGTGTGTGTTTTTTTTTTTTGTTATTTAATTCCACCTTGCACAAGTCGGACTGTTTAGTTGGGGAGACTTCATTTACGGTGTTGTCTGCAAAGGTAAAAATAAAAAAGAGGAAAAAAAACGAAAGAAAAAAACGCATTCTTACACATCAGCTGCTTTTTTTTTTGTTTGTTTGTTTTTTTGCGATAAACGTAGCAAGTTCCAGCTCCTGTTCTCATTTTAACTTTAAGATGCTTTATTTAGTAAACTGAGGGCGGTGTATTAAACCCCATCCTCTATTTTCTTTACATTTACTTAAATGTACACGTTCGTATGGAGCCTGTCCCGTAGCTAGGTGGGATAGGCTCCAGCGCCCCCCCGTGACCCTAATGCCCCGTTTCTACTACATGGTACCGGCTCTACTCTGTATTCCGGTGCTGCATTTCTCGACTCTTTACTCCAATGCGACCCCGTTACTTCCGTGTCGTCTGCTCAGAGTTGCCGAAAATTCGCTCCTTGCGTATTTTCTCGTCTGAATTTTTACGCCCGCCACCACAGACTGAATCTACGTGACCGTCTACGGTGTCGTTTTGTTCCGTCATCATGTGGATTCATGTATTTACTGTTTAATTCCGCATCTGATTTTTGACCAATCAGTGGTTCTACGTCACATTTTGGAACCTCGGCTGAGGCGGTACTAAAAAAAAACTAGCATCGGGTCCCAGATTCCAGGTCCTTTTTCGCAAACGGAAACGCAAAAGAGCCGCGTCGAGTCGAGTCGGTGCCGTGTAGCGGAAACGCGGCAGAAGTGATTCAGGAGATGAACGAATAGATGTTTAAGTCACTTCAGTGAGGGGGGGGGGTTCAGATCCTATAACGTTTCTCTGCTACATCGGTACCGTTAGTTTTAATGTGCCTTGCCGTTGTATTCCGTTCCCAAGAGCTAAACAATAAAATAATAATAATAATAATGATTAGGAATAAAAAAACAAACAAAAAAAACACTTCATTTCGCCTCCACTCCACCAAACCCGACGACAGTCTCAGCAGGAAACCCTTCGATATGAAAACAGATTCTCCTTTAAATAACATTTGCTTATTGTGAGGGTGAAACCGTGGCAGGGAATCCCCCCCACCATTCCAAAAAAAAAAAAAAAACAGATATATTGCATGTTATTTGTAAACCTTCACTTTTGTAATTCTGCAGAATTGAGGTGTGGAGAGGTCGATCTGTATACAGTGACGTGAGATTAAACCCACTCCTGGCGTCGTGCTGCGGTGGGGTGGGGGGCAGGCATGGGCGTGGGGTTGGTTGGCAGTTTGAGAGCAGAGGTGCAAAGAGAGGAGAGTCAGGGGAGCAGCCTCAGATCTTTGATTTTCCAAGAGTTACTTCATGTTTGATAGGTATTTTTGGTCGGTGTGTTTTTTATTTTATTTTTTTTTTTGTCTGCTCGTTTCGCGTTTAACTACATTTTTTTGTAAATTTTTTATAGGAATGTCTGATCCTGTGTGTGTGTGTGTGTTTTTCGTGTGTAACTGTAGTGTTTTGCATGCGCACGAAGCCGCTTCATTCTCACTCAGTCAATAGCTTGATCTCGTTGGCGAGGAGAGTGTTGAAGTTGTACGCCGGGTCGGGGAGGTCGGGGAGATCCGGCAGGGCGGGGGCCGAGGCCTGGCGCGGCGAGGGCTGCGGGGGCTCGGCCAGCTCGGGGTCGCTCTCGCTGGAGGTGGAGCCCACGCTCATGTTGCACACGGCCTCGGGCAGGGACCCCCCGCCGGGCGGCACGGAGCACACCTCGGGCTCGCTGCTGGTCTCGCTGGTGCTGGACACGACCGACAGCAGCGACATCTTGCGGGTGAGGCGGCTCGGCAGCATCGACAACGCGTAGTCGGCCACGATGCCCGCCACGTCCATGCCGCAGGCCTGGTCGAAGGCAATGAAGCCCACGTTGGCGTTGGCTTCGCACACGACGAAGGAGCCGTCGTTGAGCTGCAGGAGGTCGATGCCGCACACGTCCATGCCCAGGATGTTGGACACCTCCGTGGCCAGCTGCTTACCCTGCTCGCTCAGCGGACACATCATCCCCACGCCGCCTGATGGTCCAACGAGACAGAAAGGACGGTCAGAACAGAACAGATCCAGTCCAATCATGTGATATTCAGGAAATAATAGGCAAGAGTAGAAGATATTTAACATAGATTTCTAAAAACAGTATTACATTACATTTAACTTTTTTATCCAAAGCGACTTACAAGGAATACAGCAGGGGTCTCAAAGTCATTTTCCTCTGGGGGGGGGGCAGTAACATATAAAATAATAATGTATAAATAATGACAACTCAAAATCTGTCTCTGTTTTAGTGAAGAAAAACCTATTAAATTATGAAATTCTGCACTTTTATAATCTACCCAAACAAAACACCTGAAAAAAACTGACATTTCTCCTGAAAAATAAGTGTCATTTTAACAACATTATGCCTGTTTATCAAACGTTTGTGTAACATTGTGTGTAACGTTCACGTATAAATAATAAGTTGAGACATAATGTTAGAAAAATTGGACTCATTTGTCTTAAGTAATTTACATTTTTTTCAGGTTATTCACATGTTTTTATGGTAAATGTAAATATTTTTGTAATTTAATGGGTTTTTTTTTGTAGAGTTGCCATTATTTATATGCTATTATGACATTATTAAACTAATCAAACTGTGCTGAATGTGACCCCTGAGGGAAAAGGAGTTCGACATCCTTGTTTGATAGTTACCGTTTGTCGTTCTGGAATTATTTACATTTAGAAATAGCATCTGATTCATGACCTTCTTAGTTGAATATCTTGTTCTTCCACTTGTACCTGTGTAATGACTGTGTTTGCCAAACACCAATGTGTGCAAACATGACTTTTTATTTTTGCTTTCATCAGGGAGGGCTTTTATTTTGTTATATTTCTGTGTATTTTCTGTTTATTTGAGCCTTTTGAATATTACACCGTTTACCTCAAGGGTTTTTGCTCATTGTCTGAAAAAAAAAAAAGTCAGATATTCTTTAAAATAGTCAGATCTTAAAGAATACCAGTGTTTCAGTCTAGTCCAATAAATCAGATATGATCTAAAAAGGAAAAAAAAATAACATTTCCTATTTTCAGAATCCACTTAGTCGATACAAGTGTCAACTCAATGTGTTACATAAAAGCAGAATAATCTGATGGGTGATGTCCTAAATATGTCACAGCGCATTACAGCCTCAGCTGAAAACCTGCTTACACTCTGACATTGAAAATCAGAATCATCAGCTGCGACGCGGTGTCAGTTATGCTTTTGATTTTGGCACCGTTCACATACTAAAAAACCCCCCAAAAAACAATCACATATTTGTGGATAGAAAGGAGAGTTTTCATTCCCGGAACCTGTTGTTAGGTGACAAAGTGTGATAATCAAAATAATTGTACTGACAAAAGAGAATAATTCAGGGTTAAATCAGTCAAATTTAAGACCTCTTTATGACCATTATGATTTAAATTCATGACCTACACCAACTATGAAAAATAACTTTTAAAAGTCATTAAAATATCTTTCATATTTTTTATTTATTCATTTTATTTACATTTCTTCTCAGCGTGACAAACTGAAGGNNNNACCTAAAATGTTCAGTTGTTGGTTGAACGGGACAGAGCAGCACAGCCAACAACCTGGAGGGGGCGGGGCCTGAAGTGTCTGCAGCGCTCCAAACCACCTTTCTGGCGTCATTAGTCATAAATAGTGTTGAATTGTGGAGTTTGATGGTTCAATTCAGCCCCAAGCGGAGCATTTACAGTTTATGTAGACCACAGGGAAATGGTTGAAAATGCATAATTCCATTTATAAAAATAAAATATCACTCCTTCAACGTCAGTCGATGTTGACAAGGCAGATGACATCGGCACAACCGTTGCAATTCCCTTATAATTTGTTGACACATATGTTTCTGTTTTCCATAATCTGCTGGTGTGTGTACACTCAGTGATATCATTGACATAAGCGGCTCCATATAATCCATTCCGCTTTGACTCCACACAGAAACAACTGTTGTGAGCTGGATGTGTCTGTAGGATTTCTTGTATTCGTGTAGGGTGCATGCATGTTTGTGCATTTGAGCGACACGTCTTTTATGCACTATGCTAATGTATTTACAGAGTGTGCATTGTGTGCAGTCAGAGCTCTGTAGACTTTACACAACATAGACAAGAGCAGCTGTTGAGCAACTGAGGGCTGTTTGTTGGCTGTGTTGTCCAGAGGCTGTGTTCATTAATGTGTTCCTCCTACAAAGGCGTCTTCCTAGTGATGAAATTTTAAGAAAATACTTATGAATTATGGGTGTTTCCCCATAAAGTTGAGGCTAGAGCCCAGTAAAGATACAAGTTATTCACAAAGCTCCAGTTTAAATCGTTAATAAGGACTTTTGTGGCAATTCCAAAACCACCGTCCTTAAGAGAGTTATCACTATTTATTGTAATTATCTTCTGTATTTTCTATATTTTTCAGTGAAAATCAGATGTTTTCCATGTAGGTGTTCATAAAAGCTCAGAGCAAAGTTGAGGGTTATTATATCGGAAACAAAAAAAACTGAAGAAAAAGTGAGTTTTTCAGTCAAATCTATCACTAACTGAACATAAACCCAGTGTTTCCATCCACTGTTATTGATCCAATTCCATGGGTTTTACTGGAGAATCAATGTTGTAGAAGATGACGGTGTTTCCAGGGTAATTGTGAAGCCTCTGACCATCCAAATGGGTCATTTCTGATGACCACAAAAAGATAAATAACTATATTTTATACTAATTATTTCCATGGATGAGTGGATCAACAGGGACTAAACAGTTAATATCAATGCATGATTTTGGTACATGTTGAATATTTGAGTCTTTTATGGGTTAAAAAAAAAAAAAAAAAAAGCTCCTAAATAAAACAAAGAGTAGGAGAAGAAGCAGAAAATGTCAGGAAGACAAAGAAGCCGAGTTATTATGGTGAATGAATATTAAAGACACTGGTTTTATTTATTGTTTTTTTTTATTGTTAATAAGGGTAGTTCATGTTCAGTGCTTGTACTCAAGGGTCACGTTTAGCAGACAAACACACCGTTTATGTCCTTTGGTTTGATATAATTTGTTTTAATTGTACAGTTTATTTCCTTTATTTCATTATAGTTTAGTTTAATTGTTGACATTAGTCAAAGGGAACTCGCAAAGGAAGAATTTTATTGCTTAATAAACCTGAGTCTTGAATTAAGACAAAAATAATAACATTAAAAAACCTATAATCAACTATGTGACCCAAACTGAAACAGAAAAGAACAGCTCACTTATGTCCTTCTTTGACGCTAATATTATTATGTTCGTCAAATACAAGACTAAAATGACTTCACTTTGTCTTATCCTTCCTTTTGCTGCGTCTCTAAATCAAAGCCAGAGACATTCCAGCTAAACTCAAGCAACTCTAGTAAATTCCTCGTGAAAAAACTACGTATATTGAAGTCAAACTGTGCTATAAAATACACAACTGAAAATAAAAATGAATAAACACTTCACGACACTATAATAACATGTAATGAATTCTTTTGGATTGACAGTCACCGTTCTAAATGTTGAAGGTAGCAGCTGGTTCAGAGCGGACACTTATTTTTATGTTACTTCACAGGCTGATTCTCATAATGTTTGTGGATCTGAATGTTGGTCGTTACGGTGTAGACGTGTTAATAAATCTGACCGAAGGCACCATCATTCATTGATTTACCGATTGTAATAACGGTGGAGTGCACTGGAACAGTTGGCTTCTACCTCCGCCTCATAAAAACAAAATCAAAGATGTTGTTATGAGTGTGTGTTATTGAGTTTATTATGTGCTGTAGCTTTTCCACAGACAGAACAATAAATGGTGCAAGATTTTGCAACAAACAGCACTTTTCTTTTTTTTTTTTTTAATTAAAATGCCTCAAATGTTCTGGGAGGAAGTCCACTCTACTATACCTCTCTTAAAACTTGGAATGGACATTAATTACTTTTATAAAGTTGAATGATCAAGCTGATTTAAGGTGAAAATAATAATAAAACTAACCTAAAACTGTACTGAAGTGGCCAAACTATCTACAGGTAGTAACGAGTTCCGTTCCTACGCTGTCGACGTAACCCGAATTTCTGCGTAAGTCGGAATTAACCCTTTAGTACCCCTAAATACCCCCTAAATCTCTAAACAACTATCCAAATACATGTATTATACTTCATATTAATAAAATTAAGTACAAAATAAGATACTGTCCTTACTGTATGTACAGTAATGGCGGGTGAGATTCTGGCATCGTAAAGTCGAAATAATGTAAGTCGGGTACGTCGTAACCCGAGAACCACCTGTATTTTCATAACAGTATCTCAGACTTTATGTCACAGGCAGTATTTAGAAGCAAAAGGTTCCTTATCTCAATCAACTCACTGATTATTCATACACATCCATAACAGCATAAAAAATATATGCATAGTTTTAAAGGTGTGTGTTTCAAATAATGACGGTGGATCATAGTAACGCATGTAAGAGGAGTCTCTAATTTAATTAACGCTGTTGGTGTTCAGGGAATATTCTACAGACTCTCAGGGATTAAAGGTTAGAGGAACTCAACACACAAATGTCCCAGGATGAGTGGTACGACCCACATCTACCAGCACCAGAATGTGTGGGGGGGGGACTGCTGGAAAAACTGAGTCTGATTCTTCAATAGTCCTGAGAGGAAAAGCAGGTTTTCATCAACACGACGTCCATGTTGGAGACGCTTTAGGGATAATGATGTGAATCCTGTACGCAGGGACTGTCAGGAGATTAGGAGGCTTTAGAATAATGTAGGACATCATTAGGACGAGTAATCATTTCAACAAAACCTGGTCTGTTTTCACAAACAAATTCACTGCATTATTTCCACACCAGAGTCTCGTCCGCCATTACTGTTCTGTATACTGTACGTAAGGACGACCCCATAATCTTTGGGCGATTTACCGTAGGAGAAGGTGTCGGGAAGAGGCACCCCGTGGCCGGCCAGCTCCTGGAAGGTCCAGAACTTGTTGACACAGTTGAGAATAGCCTGAGGTCGGTTGATCAGCCGACAGCCCATCTTCTCCAGGTGACGCAGCACAGTGATGTCACTGTCTGACTGCACCCAAGGCGTGGGCACCCGGACCACCACCACCTGTGGATAAGAGGTCACCACCTCCTGCTCCACCCGCAGACCTGGGGGGGGCACAGAGAAGAACAAAAATATTAGATTGTGGTTTTCATTTTGAGGCAGGACATGCATATAATAGAGCAGAAGTGTCCAACTCATTTTAGTTCAGGGGCCACATTCAGCTAAATTTGATGTGCGGAGGGCCCAAGCAGTAAAATAATGACAGAATAAATATCTAAATAATGCCAACCCCAAACTTTCTTGGTGGAAAAAAGTAAAATGACATGATGGAAATGTTTAAATCTAAAAATGATCCTTTCAAACAAAGTGAATATGGACGTTATAATCACTATTACACTTTATCATTTCCACACATACAGATCACATTGGATCGACATATACACAAAATAATTAGTAACAGGTGGAATATTATTAAGATTGCATGTACTTCTCTTCAGACATTTTGTGAAATTATACTTTGTTTTAGTCTAAATATATGAAAACATTTACATTTACAAAGACAAAAATTCGGATGTGAGTATTTACGGGTTATTATGACGTTGAATTGGTTTCAATGTGGAACCTGAACTAAAATTATTGTTCATATCTTAGTGTAATTTTATCATTTCACAAATTCATCCCACGGGCCGGACTGGGCCCTTCGGCGGGCCGGATTTGGCCCCCGGGCCGCATGTTTGACACCTGTGTAATAGAGTTTTAGGCTGGGTTCAGACTACACCCAAAATCACGCTGGATACGACAATGTGTGTCAACTGATCACCTTATCTCGTATTGTGTTTCATAGTGGACAAAAAGGCTGTGCAATATGACATATATCACATGACAATAGATAATGTGCATTGGCTCACATTACACTGCATTGTTTATATTTTGGAGTCACAGATAATGGCTTTTTTTGGACTATTTTTTTTTTTGTGTGTCGTGTGGACACTGCACACAATTACACAACATGAGAAAATCGCATGAAGGCAGAACAAACAAACACACACACACAGGAGTAAACATAGGACAAAAGGCAGTTACTGTTTGTATGGAACAATCAAGTGTGATACAGAATGGTATTAACTATTTGACTATTCACGTACAGTAACTGTATTGTGATAGACATGGGCTGGGTGATATTGAATTACATACACCGTGATAATCTTGGATGACAACCTACACCCGGGGACGCCTCATCTGCAATCCGACAGAAATACGAGCATCTTTGGGTTTTTTGGCCTTGTGGATTTGGGATGGACTGAGAACCCGTGCAGTCTTCTTCATTTTTTTCCTCTGGTTTTATAGCGTACCATTATAAGCCTAATAAATGTAAGGTCAGTTTGGAGAGCATCTGGAACTAAACTGACCTTTTCTGCATCTAATGGTTACAGTCTGCCCTCAGGCGTTCCCAAAGTTTGTACACATATGTCCTATGTTCCTATGGAGTGACAAATGTGATGTTATTTGACTGAAAACAGCGCATTGATTTTGACTAACGCCGCGTTTACTCTGAGGTTATGGAAGACTTAAGAGCTCAAATGCGAGGGTTTGAGGGTTCTCCTGCAACAAACAAAACATGCACTTCTCAATAATGAATCTAAGCAAACATGGATTTATCATCATCTCTGTGTACAAATGTGGAAAACCTATAGAAGGTTAGAAATAAACACACCAGACTAAGTGCACCCATTACATCTGACAAAGACAATTTATTTAGTTTTGATGCTCCGTACATTGATTTTTTTTTACATTCATCTAGGCACATTACGCCGCTGAATCCTATAAAAGACAATAAAAACTGTCCGAAAAATGAAAATGCATAATGTAAAAGTGTCTTTGCAGATGGGGCTCCAGACTCCACAGTCATGCACTTAAGTCTTCCACAAACTTACAGCCTAAACAGCGCATAAACCCTCTGAAAACCAAGGGAATACCCACACTTGGCCGTCCCAGCGACAACACTCGCGTCGATAGAAATGGCAAGTGACGATCGCTCGGGGAGCAACAAAATCTGTCATGTCTCTCAGCGGTGACAGCGAAAGAATTTATGATTCTATAACCCCCCCCCCCTCCCCTCCTGTATCTGACAACAACATTATGTAGTCCGAACCATACCCAGAATTACTCATGGGCCAACACCTAGCTCGTCTTTTTCTGCTCATCACACTACAGAGCAACCAGGCATTATTTACAACATCCTAAAAGTCCTATTCAGAGGCTGGAAAGTGACTGGTTACTTTTGGAATCTGCTACGGATTGAGCTGGTGGAAAACTTTACTCCTCTCATGGGCGCTGTGCTTGTGGACACTGCTTTAGTCATCACCAGGCAGCTCTGGGAGTCCCAGTGCCAGGCAGAAACACCGCTGCTGCTGCTGAGCTTTACATTTGGAAGCCTCCCTGTCTGCTGATATGATTTTTTTTTTTTTTACCAGTCGAGCTTATCTGCAGTTTGCCAGCTCTTCTGCCCGAGAGCCAAACTGCTCCTTAGCTCATTATCTGTAATTAAGAAACAGATATTCTTGCAGATGCAGATACTGATATGGTACACTGTTACGTCTTAATGTAGGGCAGGGTGACAGGGAGAGAGGCGTTGGAATCCCCGAGGGTGTATATCAGTTCAATCACATGTGAACACAAATGGGAGATGTGTAATGAAAAGCAACAGGTACTGTACCGCGTGTAACAAAAGATTTTTTTTTTCTGCATGTATCTGCAAAAAAGTATTGATCTCAATGGAACAATCCATCGAAGTGTTTTTATTCGCTGACGTTTTCTCAAAGGCAAACTAAGACTGAGTTCCGAGGCGCTGACTGACATCGCCTCAGCTCCTATTAGACAAGTGTGACCTAAAAAAAAAAAAAAAGTGAAGACACCAACGGGAACAATAGAAGAACGCGCACGACAACATCGCGGCTTGTTGTGGGATTAAGTTTGGTGTGTTTCTTATACGTTCTAGCGAAGAGAATAAGATTCCAAAATGACAGAATATCTGTGTGTTTTTTTGCCAGTCGCAGATGGCAGATTCTCTCGCCGCTGCCAAAGACTTAGCAGCGTTTTACTGGTGGCTGGTGTTAGTTTGTTAGCCGTTATGATAAGAGGAAACTGGGGACAGACTGTGAGATCGCTGAACAGGCTTCGGCGCCTCACAGCTCAGCAGGACGAACAGCCTGGGTGAGATGCACATGTATGATATATGAGGGAGAAGATGGGAGGGGATGCATTCATCTTTGCCTCTATTAATATTTATGGATGCGCGTGTTTAGCGCGTGGAGCTAAAAATAGCAGCTGAACTCTAAATTCCAAGTCAATGTATGTTATGCTGATACAACAATGCTTTGTAATTGGAAAGAAGTGCTACATACAGTATAAGGACGCGCTATCTATGCAACAGCATGTCTAAATGTTTACAGTGGTTTGCAAACATTCTTAGCTCAAGAGGCGAAAAAATAAATATGGGGAGCCAAACTTTGAAGAATATAGTATGTACTACCATGTAGACGTACAGGAATGAACAAAATAAGCACTGACTCAACAAAATAATCATTGAAAAAGAGCAAAAAAAGGTATTAAAATGAAGACAGTAACAAGGGAAATGAACAAAATAAATATGAAACAATAAACTGAAACTGAACATCAACAAACAAGAGTAAGGACAAGAATGAAAATAATGATGAAAATAAACTAAATTATACAAGTCTTTAATAATACGGGTTTCTATGATATAGACTGCACTGATAACATAATACTAGTGGGAAATATGGATCCACTTTGTGTTTATTTTCCTCTCTTTTATTTACGTAAAGAACATTGAACTGCTCAAAAGTGTAGCTTCATTTGAGGAAACAATGACAACGAAGTATACGTAAGAACCTTATTTTGTTGATTAAAAAAAAAAAAAAAACCTCCAGACAAAGCATTTATTTGTTAATACTGTGGACAGTCTGTGATTTTACAGAAAGAGTAGACAGAGGGAGAGATTTTTCACTCAAACCGATTAAAAAAAAATGCTGAAATGGATTACAAAATATACTTTAGCGACCATTAACGCACCGGTGGTAATAACATATAATATACGGATGCATGTTTGTTACAAAGTCTCTCCAAACCAATGACAATCACCTATTATTTTAATTTTCTGTTTGTTTTTTTTTTTTGTTTTTTTTAATCGCACGTCTCTGGGTCAGGTGTTTTTTTTTTTGGATGTATTTATTAAATGGGGCTGTAGAATTTTCTTTTTTTATATAAGACTCTACTGTTTTTGTACATTTTACATTACATTACATTTGGCTGACGCTTTTATCCAAAGTGACTTCCCCAAGGGCCCACCTGGGATTTGAACTGGCAACCTTCCACACCAAAGTCTGCGGTGTAAACTACTAAGCTATCCAGTCGTCCAGTTTTGTCTCATACTAGCGTAAAAAAACTGTATCGCAACAAAGTGTTTTCAACCTTTGAGGCTCATTCTAATAATAACTAATAATGCTTTACTGTGATTCTGTGGAAAAACACAACTGTTGCAAACCTAACTGTATTTGACCTCCTTCCTTAACTATTTTGTGAGTGAAAACAGGACATCAAATAGCCCTAATCATGTCTGCGTGGTGTAAAATCACGCACACAATATGGCCCAATCATGACTTGTTTTAAGGTCATTCAGGGAACAAACATGCAGCGCATTTAACAACATGAAAGCAGAAAAGGTCAGGGATGTCATGTATCCTCAGTGTGAGGACAGCGAGGCACGGGAGGCACATGACAGCGGTATAAATCCTTGAAAAGAACAAAAAAAAAAAAAAAAACCCTGCCTCTTTTTCTCTCCTCCTCTTCCTCCTCTTCACAATCCGAGTTCAGATGCGGGAGGATTCGGTGTCTCCGCGGCCCTATTCAACACTCGGACACACTGTTGGGATTGTGCAGCCACTGAGCGCGCTCTGAGTGCTGTTACAGTGGGAAGTGTCAGGGGATGTGGTCTCATGGTTTTTGACAGACACTATTTACTGTTCACCGTGCTCGTCTCCATCTCCAGGGAAACCAAACAGAGACCAATGAGGCAGCCAGATGAATCAGGCCCATTCATTTGTGCAAATGTTCGTGTGCGCGGCGCTGTCTGTCATGTGACCGTTGCAAAAAAAAAAAAAAAAAAAAATGTTCAAACCCCCCCTCATGACTACTGCGGGCTGTAACAAAAGCGGCAGAGGTTTGTGTCCGTCCAGATTTCATGTGGGCGCGAGCTGTTTATGGTTACGACTGATTGATTTTTCTCACCTCTGCGATCAACTACACCGGTTTTCATGGTCCAGTTGTCCGCCTGACAAAGCTAACAAGCATAACAGGCATTCTACGCATACCGCTGCGACGTCACAAAGCAGTTAACGCCAACACTTGCCGTGCCAATGTTTGGCTGGTGGGTCATGCCAGCTCTGACTGCGGTCTCAGTCTGAGTCTGGGTATCCTGCCTAAATTAGCCTGATGGGGCAGCAGGTTCCCCCACCGTTTGTTCTGGTTCGGTTTTGCCCTGACAATGCCTTCAATGGTCTATTTGCATGTCTGTTATCGGCCCTATGTGTCACACCTCGCACAAAAACATTTACTGTAGGCCTACTGTGAGGCCAGTGGAGAAAAAAAAAAATCCTTTGTTCGCCGAGAACAGTGGCCTGAAATCTGCTGAAAACCAGCGCACTGTACAGCTGATAACCGCTTTCTGTAAGAATATCCTCCAGGGCAAACATTACAAGAATGCCATCTTCTGACCATGAACTGTCCCGATTAAGATTTCACACTCGGTACCTTTAGGATAATCCAACCTTTATTCAAGGGCTTCGCTCTAATAAAACATCTGTGTGTACTGTAGATCCATATCTACTGCTGTTAGACAGATCAGGGTTAATGTAGCTCATGAAAACCAGGACCAGATATGGGGGGGAAAAAATTAAAAATCATGTGAAAAATGAAAATAACAACGAATGCGAGCCTCTTGGTTGTTATAACATTCATCCTAATGAAAAGGAAAGACGACACAGTAAAGGACCAGTTCCATTTTCATTAAACAGTGTTTTTTGTAAATCACATTTGATGTCATGTATTCTCTGTAGAGGTCGACCGATAATGGGTTTTCAGAGGCCCCTATAATAACAATAATTGGGAGTAGGAAACAGCCAGTACCACGCTGCCCCTCCCCTAAAACATTTTGACAGTGAAAATGCATTATGTACGTCTGTTATGAACTGTTTTCAGTATATTAGAGAGGCTGACCTCGATGTCAAAGAGGCAAATAATAATAACTGAAGTCTGAAGGAGGAAAAAGCGCACACTCCCCCAAAAAAAAACATTCATGCTGAAAACACAAAAAGTATGCGTTGTCTAAAATTGAACACTTCAACTTCATTAAAAACAGGGTGACACTTGAACTGAACACTGGTTAAACTCATAAATGTCTAAATAAATCTCAGTCATAGAGCAAATTTAATAAATGTAAGAATAAATTGGAAAAAAAAATTATAGATAGACAGACAGACAGACAGACAGACATACTAGTCCTTTTATTTTTTGACTAGGGGTGCGTTCAAAATATCAATATGGGGATATATCGTTGTGGGCCTCTTCACGATATCAATACAATATTTCACATGCAACAAATAATTACTTTAAGCAATCCTTATTTGTGCACTACAGCCAAGTTCTTAATGCAGTGTTTTACATGAACTACAGTGGAATTGTTCTACAGCAAAATAATAATTAAAAAAAAAAACATTTGGGTATACATGTGTCTGTTTTCTGTAAAAATGTTAAAAAAGTAAAGTAGAAGCAGTGCAGATCACTGATTGGTCAGACAGTTTTCTCTACAAAAATCAGATGTGGAAGTAGACAGAGTATAATGACAGAACAAAACGACACCGTGGAAGGTCACAGATTCAGTCTTTGGTGGCGGACGTAAAAATTCATACGAGAAAACACGCAACGAGCGAGTTTTCAGCAACTGTATTGTAACATATTTTGGCAACGATCGAGCTGATGTCATCATGTCTATGCGTGTGCTGATGTCAGCGTATCACAAGTAAATTGAAACTAAATTTATGTTTTTATAGATATATGACATTTCGCTAATTACAAGTAAATAGTAGAAGAAAAAATGGATGAAAAATGTGAACTTTGATCTGTTCTTCAAAAAATGTAACGGCATTTTTTTCTGGGTCACTTCTAATCTATAAACCTAATTTAGTTTGAATTCAATAGTTTTGCTGCTAAGCTAACTCAACCAAAAGCCACCACATTGGGGTGGGGTAGTAGGTCCCTTTTGTGAGTGTTGCATCATGCACATCTTTGAATCTTTTACTTTGGCCTAACCCCCCCCCCCACACACACACACGGTCCCTCAATCCCACTACGCTAAAATAAAATCCCTGCATCATATTCCTAAAATTTATCACATGCGCTATCACCTGCCCCAACTTATTGGCTTATGTGTGCAGTTATTCTTACGTTCCAGGTTTATTCTGAACTCCTGTTTGGTGTCGATCGCCCGCTTTAACCTTATTCAACCTCAAACCACTGAAGTGCAGCATGAGGAGAGTCTGCAGCTGTGGACGGGTGCAGAGGAAATGCCAGGTGGTCATGAGATCACATTTTGGCTTCACTCACAACCCAACGCCAGGCAAAATAACGTGTTATGAAAATGCTGTCGGAACACGGGGGGGG
>JAPSES010000236.1:11730271-11751167 GCA_029822895.1 Maxillicosta whitleyi
CGCTCTTTACAGCTGTGGAGGTGTGATCCGAGCACGACGGTTGGCCTTATAACCGTTAAGCAAGCACCACGGCGCTTCTAATGGCCAGAAAGTCTAATGACCAAAACACCTGGAACTCTGGGAGCCCGGGGAGAGGGTTCTCAGGGCGCCGGGGAGACGCTCTAACCCCGGCCCGGTTCGATCCTACCCCCTGTGGTCATCGGAGTGACTGGAACTCAACACCAGTTTTATTTATTTATTTATTTTTAATGGTTTTACATCAACATCAAGACATAGCGACTGGATAGCTTAGTGGTTTACTGCTGACTTTGGTGCGGAAGGTTGCCAGTTTGATTCCCAGGTGGGCCCTTGGGCAAGGCCCTTTTCATTATACATACCTATACTTTGTAAGTTGCTTTGTATAAAACCATCAGCCTATTGTATTTTAAAATATTTTTTTAATTATTAAAAAAAAACCAAAAAAACTGTTGAAATATAAAATTGAGAAAAAAAAAAAAAAACGACAAAACACCCCCCCCCCCCCAAAAAAAACCCCACAAATTAATCCCCACACACAAACCTGCCCGTACTTTTCTTATTTTACGTTTGCCTTATTAATCTTTTATAACACTTTTATCCATATCTAAAGATATTTGTATAGTAATTCTAGAATGTTTTATTTTATTGTATTTTATATTATATTATATTTTTAATAATTTCTCACTTCTTAATGATGCACCTTACCATCTTTTTTGCACCGTTACTGTGTGCTCTCTGAGAACCTGTAACTGTGAATTTCTCCACTGTGAGATTAATAAAGTATCTTATCTTATATAATTACAAATTGGATTAATTTGTTCCTTTTCCCTTCATCGCTTTGTGTAATTTTTTTCCCGTTTTTTTCCCCATCAATTGTATTGCAAAAAACGAATACTTGAGCACCGGAAACATACCTACGCACCTTCATTGTCGCACTGAAAATGAGAGTTGAGTTATTATTTGGACTCTCCTCCAGCTTTTTTGGAGGCATCTTTCCGAGTGGAGAGTTCATGTTAAGAGAGACGCCCACGCTTACTTAAAGTTCAAACATAGATTCGACACGCTTGTCCGTTGGTGTCGTGTTCAATGGCCGAACCTCCCCCCCTGGGAATTGATCCTCCACACATAAAACCCAGTATCAATTTGGTTCTCTATAGATTATCAACTTATATCCTGCAATGAAGCTATGAGTGTCCGAGTGTAGATATGAAAAGGCTTTTAACACTTAAAAGCTTTGTGAGTCATTCGTGTTATTTGAGCTCTGTTGCCATTAAGGAGATTAATATGATGACTCTGTGTGTTCACTTTTGGGCACAGCTTCACACAGGGGTCATGTTCACATGGCTTAGAATCTGGTGGTGTTATGATTTAGTTTTTATAGCCAATTTTACTCCAAAAAAACCTAAAAATATGCAAAATGCACCTCCTAAATTACTGCTTATTTATTATAGTGGCACTGTGTTACACATTGACGTTGTGTATTTTTTACAGTCCTGTGTAAAAGTCTTATTCCGACGTTCTGTTTGTTGGTTTAATAAAGTTCTAATGACCACATTTAGGCATTTGTCTCTGTATTTAGATCCAATCTGATATATGGAGTACGAACAGCAGGAAAAGTGACCTCCCTTTGTACTTAACCCTTGAGTTCAGACAATATGAGATTAATGATGTTAATTTTCTGCTGTTTTCTACCAGGTTTCCTTCAACACATGTCAGATGTTTGTAATTGTTGGTGCTGCTTCTTGTCACGGGGTCAAAGGTCACACTAAATAGTGACTTTAACCTTTACATTCATACATAAACATCAGTTTTTATGTTTTTTTAAGCCTATGCATATATTTCCTGTATATTCTTGCTGTATCTGAAGAAAAGACACTGAAAAATAAATGTGTGTGATCACTTCAACCCTGCAAAAACACAGACCTGTGTAATAAAAGGATTTTACTCACAAACATTTACATCTACTTTAATATTTTTAACATTGCAAACTTTATTCTTGTGTCATAGACGGTGATGGAACACAAGTATTTTCACAATTTAAGTTATTTTTTTAAATTTTATTTTATGCTTCATACTTCTGATCTACTGTATTTGATAAAGCGTCGTGCTTTTTCGATCTTTATTTTATTGACTTATTTCTTATTGTAATAAGAAACAAGAAAGGGGGGGGTGGTCGCGAGTGACATAGGTGTAGGTGTGTTAGCAACCACTATTGTACATCACAACAGTCATCATTATTATATAATACAGGTAATCCTACACTGTCGACGTAACCTGAATTTCCGCGCAAATGTCGGAATTACCCCTTTAGTACCCCTAAATCCCCCCTAAATCTGTAAATAACTATCCAAATGTGATGTTCGTTTCTTATGAGCAAACAAAGGGTTCCCTGTAGTGGTCAGAATAAGTTCCAGTTCCGTGTATTTGTTCTTTCAGTGTTCCCGTAGTCAGTTCAGACAGAAGCAGCTAATAGACACAGTTTTCTCATTGTGTTTGTTTGGACAAGAAAACATTTCCCTGTAAGTATTTTATATTCAGTTTATGAATGAACTGTAACAACATTTCTGATGTGAGCTGGTTACTGGATAAAAAGACATTAATTTGTAAATGCTAATCGTTAGCGTATATATGGATTTTCCCATTTAAGTTAGCATTGAGCTAGCTTTTTATTTCCTGTTCATTTGAATATGTAATGCCATGTGACTGTATTGAGGCAATAAACATAACAGACATATTCTGTTCGTATGTTTGCAGTTTTACACTGAGTCTAAACTAAAGCTTTGAAGACACGTTTGGTGTCCGACTTTTCTTGGGAAACCTGTTATTTATCTGCCGAGCTCATAGCTACACACACAAGCAGGGGCAGAATACCAAATACATGGATTATACTTCATATTAATAAAGTAAAGAATAAGATACTGTACGTACAGTATACAGTACGTATGTGCAGTAATAGCGGACGAGACTCTGGCGTCGTAAAGTCGAAATAACGTAAATCGGGTACGTCATAACCCGAGGACTACCTGTACTATTATATCGTCATATTATATTATATTCTGTTCTGTTCTATTCTATTCTGTTCTATTCTTTTTTGTTCTATTCTGTTCCGTTTCTATAATCCATTCATAACATTTCTTTTTCTGCATCAGCAGCAGAAACCTGAATAACCTCCATATCCTGAAGTCGTTGGAACTCTTCTGTTCTAAATCTCATTACAACGCGGACTCTTCTTTGATGCGTTAGACCGGTTCTGAAAGTTCTGCTGAGATTTCAATCTGCTGGAACTTCTCGGAAATTGGTGACGACTCGGGCCGGATCAACT
Organism: Maxillicosta whitleyi; assembly: GCA_029822895.1. NCBI lineage: Eukaryota > Metazoa > Chordata > Actinopteri > Perciformes > Neosebastidae > Maxillicosta > Maxillicosta whitleyi. The sequence goes on from JAPSES010000236.1 coordinate 11,733,612, forward strand.
GAGACGACCGCTTCTGGGAAAAACGGAAAATTCAAGAGGAGTTAATGGATTTCCAAGGAAGTCGGTCTTGTCTTGTCGGACCGGCTCGCTGCCGGTCGGTGGGTCTGCGGTTCCAGCTACCTGGTCTCCTGCTAAACTCCTTCCACCTGGTACTAATAGGCGCACAGTTGCTCCATTCCACTCAGTTTTCCCATCTTCTACCAAAGGAAACAAGCTGCTGTTATTCCACCAGCGAGTTGTAAACCTGTAATAAAACCGTGGCATGGCCCCTATGTGCAGTACGGGTAATGGTCCATATACTTTAATAGGACGCTGGACCAGGTCATATATTTTCTCTTCTTATGTGAGATTCATAAGCGAAGGTGGAGGGTGGGACATGTGGTCCAGCGTGAGTTTGATGTAAAGTATGTCCGTTAATGAACACCATCTCAGGTACGGTGGAAAAAAACAAAAAAAAAGGGAGGGACAGACCTCAAATGGATTTAAAGGTATATATAACATGTATATATGAAACATATGACACTGTATAAAGTATATAACATGTCCAACATTTTAACATTAACCCATAAAGACCCAAACAGCCAGTAGTCGCTTTTCCATTGGCGCTCAAATTGCGGGAATTTAACATGAGCATAAAAAGTAAAAAAAAAAAAAACGGAGAAGAATTTAATTTTTTTTTTTTTTGCAAAACTGCAACGGAAAGACTTTTTCTGCAACTACATGTTAATTAAAACATTTTTCACAACAAGCAAATAAAAGTTTTAGAAAAAACATGGTATAATTTAAAAAAAAATTTTTTTTTAATTTTTTAATTTCTTTTTTAAAATTTTTTTTTAATTTTGAAATGTTTTCTTTGTTTTGAAAAAGTACAGAATTATTATGAAGATATGGTCAGAAATCTAAGAAATCCTTTGCTCTGTGCTGATGATAGCAAATTGCACACACAATTTTTTTATTTTGGTTTTATTTTGTATTTTGTGTATTTTTTGTTTATTATTATTTAAATTTTTTAAAATTGTTTTATATATATGTGTGTTTTTTTTCATTTATATTCTAGTAACATTTTCCCAAACTAAATAATTTCACACAAAAAACACTACGTCTTAGAATGATTTACAGCCCCAGTGCTCTATAGTGATGATGGCAAATTGCACATATTCTTATCAGTTCAGCATGTGAACACATTTAAGCGCACACAAGTGTAACACTGCACCACATTCAGGCGGATGTCTCCTACAAAATTCATAAAAACAAGAGAAGATAGGTCTTTCACCACCGCAACCACTAAACACTCCTTGGAATTAGATCCAAATGTGGTAATAGACGACATGTATTTTTACGCTGCGGATGCAACTCCAGACTACAGCCACATGATACTGACAATCAGCGCTAAGTTGCGGTTGAAACAGATGTCTAAATACACACGAGTGTTGACAGACTGAGGCCGAATGTTTACAGTTGCCTGAGGGGAGGATGCAGTTTTTTTTTTTTTTTCTTTTGTTGATTGGTAGCACAAACGCAACAACACCCTTTTTACGGAATCACTCCGACGAATTGAGCGTTTTATTAAGCGCACATTATGATCGCATTCTTTATCCCGTTTAAAAAATTTTTTTTTTTTATTTGTGTTGACAGTTAAATGAAACACAATTTCCTTTTCTTCATCATGCGTATCTATTGGTTAGACGTGTATTTAACATTAAAAAGATGGATGTAGTGTTTTTGTACCAGAATAGGACTTTTACATTACATCAGGCTGACGCTTTTGTCCACTTACAAGGTATAACGTAAAGAGCCCACCTGGGATTTGAACTAGCAAACTTCCACACCAAAGTCCAGTTGCTTTTAGACTGTAGAGGACTGTAACCTATGAAAAATATACGCAGAATATTCTACCGTATAGAGTGGCCTAGATGGGTGGAGAGTCGGCTTATGACCAAAGGGTTACCGGTTCGATTCCCCGGATTGACAGAGAGCTCTGGGCTAATGTGCCCTTGAGCAAGGCACCATTTTTCCTGGGCACATGACATGACACTGCTATCATGCAGTGATTGTGACACATGATTCACCCCCCCCCCCCCCCACAAAGGCTCCATTCCGACCCGTGGGATGAATGTGTGAAAAGGAAATATTACACAGAAAATTTAAAAATGTTTTTATTCATCTGTAGGTTCAGTGTTGGAGTTGTTCATTTTTGCGTTATGCCATTGGTGAACACAAGGGGGCACTGCAATAAATGCGTGGAAAACCATTTATAATGTTTTCACCAAAGTCTCAATCATGGATGTGGTGGAGTGGTGCTTTGCGTCATTCGAAAAATCGCTTTAATTTCCAGGGCAGAGTTTTTTTGTAAACTCTAGAACTCTGTAAGAAACGCGAACAACGGTTAAAATCACCGGCAATTACCGTGATTTTTTTGTTTGATTTGAAGCGTAAGAAATACTATCCTATGACGGCTGCGGTTTAGTTTTCACATACAAACGCGAACATGTACAGAGCGTCGTCATATTCCCGTTCGAATCTGTACAGAGGATTTGTTTCGTAATGTAAATGAGGATGAGCTTTATGTGTAAGTCGGCAGTATTTACGTTATTGTCTTAAAGGTAATCTCGTACAGATTATGTTTCAGTAAGCTTTCATTGGAGGCGTATTGAAAGAAAGCTTTACAACCTTGGTCACCTCCAGCTGCACTCCAACAAGGATTTTCCCATATTTCTTCACCCCCCCCCCCCTCTCCATATCATGTTTAATGTAATCAAAACAGCAGTCATTCAGCCCAAAAAGCTGGTGCTGAAGCTGGAGCTAGACAGGAAAAAGAGGAATGGTTCGCAATGGTTTTACTCTTAACCCTGCCGTGCACGGTGCAGATGGGTGCCGTCAGCAGAAATTGGGCTCCAAACAGGCTGTTCTAGGTTTTACCGGAGTGTGTTCTCCGCAGCTGTGGCCTGTTCACACCTTGTTGTCTCCATCTACCTCCACTGGCTGATAACAGAGCAGATTTCTCCTTTTTTTTTTGGTTTTTTACACTCCTTTGCCCTTTTCTCCCACTTCGGCTCTGGCCTGGAACGAGCTTTCACAGCTCAACTTGTGTGGCCGCCCGAAAAATGAGGCCGAGTCCAAAGTTCTGCAGGAACTCCATGTAGCTAGTCCTTGGATTTCCACAGGCTGGAGGAAATGAGAAGAAGAGGAAGAGAGACAGAGTGTGTGTGTGTGTGTGTGTGTGTGTGTGTGTGTCCGCCCTTAATACATGGAAGAAACAGAGACGAGAGAGAGCGAGAGCTGTGTGGAAGCACACCAGCGGAGAGAGAAACCTGATTTATTATCACCAAAAATCAGCTGCAGATGTCAGCTCACAGATTCTCCCCCTGCTGCCAATTACAGACACTCACGCAAACATCTACTCAGGCCCAGTGAGCCTCTTTATACGCACATACACACACACTCACACTGAGCTACATGTACCTGCACACACACGCACCCGTCAATAAACGACTGACGTAAAATCCCAAATCCGCTGTCTGCGTCTAAATCACTTCAACTTAGACCAATGTTATTGATCCATAAGGGAAATTACTTGGTCACAATAGCTGTTACAGACAAAAACACAGTTGAAAAAACACCAGCAAGAAGAGAAAGTAAGTGTAAAGAGATAAAAGTAATGAATAATATAAATAGAATACATTAATAAAGCAGAAAAAAACAAAAAACAAGTGGTTCCAGACACAACAAGCCCCGCCCCTCACATGTATTGTATCTTATTTTGGCATCGATCCAGCTGATATCATGTCTGTACGTGTGCTAATGTCAGCATATCGATTACCTGTGTCTGTGTGTATGTGTATATATATATATATATATATATATATACATGTGTGTGTGTGTGTGTTTCAAGTTTGAAGCGAATTGAAATAAAATTGTTGCTTGTATAAATATTTGACATTTTGCCCATTATAATTAAGTGGGAGAAAAAAAAAAATTTAAATTTGAACTTTGACCTGCTTTTCCCAAAATGGCAACAAATCTATTCCAGATCATTGATAATTTATAAATCCATTTTGGTATGAATTCAACCGATAGTTTTACTGCTACAGACGTGTGAAATTTCACCCATTAGAAGTAAATGGAGGGAAAACGAGAAAAGATTTTAAAAATTAATATATATATATATATATTTTTTTTACTTAAACATTTTTTCCACAAAATGTAACCGCATCTCTTATGGGTCACTGGCAATCTATAAACCAAATTTTGTAACAATTCAACCATTAGCGTTGCTGCTAAAGTGACAACCAAACAAAGAAGCAAACAAACCGAACCGAAAACAGTAACAGTTGTGACAAGATTTCTCAGACTCAACAAAGGACTTGGATTTGGTCTGAAAGTGTTGAATCCAAAGGGAACATCATGTATGATTGTGTACAGATTCAAATCTGTTTTGAGGGCGGGACAATCTGAGCTAAGATGGGAAATTAAACCATGTGAAAAGTGTGAAAGTTCAGGTGGATGGAAACTGAAGAGGACCTAGGACAGACACCTGGGGAACTCCACAGTAGACACCTAGAGGCCTGGGGAGCCTGGAAAGCAAATTCTCCATCTAATCAAACACTTGATGGACTTTAATAGGACAATGATAAACCTGTAGATCTAACCGGAGACTAAATTTGATACATAAAGATCTTTCGCAAACAAATTCGAGATCCGATTCCCAGAAATTTGATCATAGACCTGCTGATGAATTGGAGATCGGCCAATCAGAAGCATGCCAAATATGATCACATGACCATAATCTGTACTCCTTAAAGGCCGGGACGGTGATTTGCATATGTACAAATCTACAGGAAACTAAAAAAGGAAAAGGAAACTTAACGAACTCGACACTAAACTGGAATGTGGAATGTTTCCCGCCGCCGTCTCATAGTCAACGCCACTGACGGATAATGAAGATGTCCATAAAAAAAAAAGCATTAGCGGTGTGATGTCAGCAATAAGACTCCCAGGAAAGATTTCTACCCTCAAGCTTTTTTCCTGGTGCTTGTTGTTCCACTGCGTCCGTCATTATGGGCTATTTCAGGTCGTTACTGTAATCACCAAACCATCTTCTGGATTTAGCCTAATCTGTCTATAGACTTTTGGATTTCATTGTTTAGAGGAAGGAAGATGTGAACTTGATAATGGCTCACATAAATCATGATTGAAATGCTATTTTCATCCTCTCCTGGATATCCAGCGTTTTGCAGCGTGTGCACATTATAGTCGAGTCGGAGAAAATTGTCTTGAATTGATGGGGTTTGTTCAGACGCTGCAGCGCCTCGGGCAGTCGTGAACCCAGACTAATGCCCTTGTGGACTTAAGTCAAGGATGGCACAGGGGAACGGGCAGTGGGAGGGGGGAATGTGGGCCCGAAACAGGGTCTGGGCTGCAGGATCGGACACATTTTTATCAAATATTAACGTTTTATTTTCTTACACCATCAAAGTGACTGATTTATTAGTTATCGTAATCAGAATATGTTATTAATCACAGGGGGTAATTATAAGGTTAAGTTGCAGTGGTGGAATGTAACCAAGTATTTTTACTTAGTTACTGTACTTAAGTGTTTTTTTTTTGTATTTTTACTTTACTTCAGTAAAAATAATAATGCATACTTTTACTTCACTACATTTTGTGGCAGTTATCTGTACCTTCTACTCCTTAAATTGATGCCGTTACTCGTTACATTATATTAATATAATATAATGTTATTTATATATATATATATATTTGTTCACAGTAAAGGGCATTCTGTTCTCATATGTCAAATGTATTAATCTAAGATGCTCAGTACACTGTTTTTATCCACTTAAAGCACAGTTTCACACCCTTTGATTTCCAACAAAAAGTGTCCGAAAAAGGTCAGAGGCCGCCTTTAATTAACCTGCTACATGACTTCTACTCACTGTAAACCGGTTATGGCGTCTGTGTATAACATGAGTTTGGGCCAAATACTCATTACCACAGTCACAGATTAATGTACACAGTGTTGTTGGAAAGCAAACAACACTACACTCATAAAGTGACACCAGACACCAAAAACCCTCCCGTGTCCATGAAAATGTAAAAATGCAAACCAGATACGGCATCTATTAAGGGGTGGTATGATATTATATATATATAACGGAGAGAATTACTTTCTCTTCGAGGCTCCAGGACTGTGAATTTGGAGAGGTTTGGAAGAAATTAAACCTATGTTTGAAGAAAAAAAACAAGTAAAAGAATCCTACTAAACATCAAGCTTGTTTTTTTTTTTGTTTTTTTTAGGTAATTTTATTAGTAATTTTTTAACACCCCATATACTGTTCCGAATAATGTAATGCGGATTAATAATAATAAAAATAATAATAATAATAACTTTATTTATATAGCACCTTGAAAAACTGAGTTTATAAAGTGCTTCGCAGAAAAAGTATAAAGGGCACAACAGTAAGATATAAACAAACAAACAACAAATACATCATATATTAACAAAAAGCTAAAACACGATTAATTAAATATTCAGCATTCAGAGGTGACATCATGACATAAAATTGATGGGATATAAAAGGAGAAAAAAAACAGATCATACTGTAAATGAATGTAACCTGAAATGACATTATGTTTACAATGTAAATGATCCTAAATTATAAAAAAAAGAAAATATAAAAATGCTACAGTTAGTGCCTGAGTTGTGGTTGAACTCTTGAGACCACGAGTTCATCTGAAATGAATTGGCACCACTTTTAGCATCTGTGCACAAAATTGATTAAATGCAACACTTTGAGAGATTGGATTCGCGGTTTGTGTGGACGCTCTTATATTATGTGGCGTGTGTTTGAGGCAGAGAAAAGGAACATAGGAAACAGAAGCCAAAGTAATTATACCTAGTCAGCGGCCTGTTTATAATCATACTGTGTCTGCTCAAAGTTAGCGGCCTAATTCTAAAATATTTGTTGTGCTGCAGGTGTTTAGTCTGGATCGCGGTCCGTGCCTGATGTTCCACCTGTGGCCGACCAAGAACACTTTTAGACACTTTATTCAGTGTTATGTTGAAAAGAAGAGTGTTTTTAGACACTTATACAGGTAGTCCTCAGGTTTCGACTTTACGACGCCGGAGTCTCATCCACCTGTAGTGTACGTTAGGGGTCAAACTCTTGTTGGTTCAGCCCAAAATGACCTGAAGTGGGCCGGATCATTAAAGTACAATTATATGTGTAATTTCTATGTTGTAATGTGAAAAAAGTATCATTAAAATATTTACATCTGCAAACTGTCCTTTAAACACATGAGAAAAACATGAAGAAAAATAAATTTATTTTGAAAAAAAGTGCAATTTTTTTTTTTTTAAATTTATGCCAGGGCAGTAAATTAGTTTAAAGTGACATTAAATTAGATATTCTGAAATTTCTGAAATTATACAACTATTATATTATGTTAAAAATTATGGAAAAATGTTCACTGTAGCGACTAAACAGCAAGGATGTTCTTTTGTTTTTTTAAAAAATTTCACTCAGTTTCACTATTTGCACCTAAAACTGAACCAGAATTTTTAACAATTAGAACCAGACTTTTCCTTTTTGAACAACTTTGCACATCAGGGCAAAATCCCAACCGACATATTTTCCCCTTTTAAATAATCCTCGACTCAGGCACACGTTGGATTTTCTTTTGTTCGGCCTCTAACGTCTGTCCACTGATGTGCATCATAGCAGAAGTCTGAAATGACCGAATATGGACAATGTACTGTATGACATGAATGGGATTTTTATTCCTAAAGTATTTCTGTATTCCAAACAGCACTGCATGTGATTCAGAATTAAATTATTGAATGAAAACCTTTGTTAAACCTTTAAAAAAAACCCTTTTGCTGGACTTGGATGTGAAACATTTACAAACAAATCAACATAAAAGCACATATTATATCATCATGTACTGTACATGTGCAAATACTATACATTTTTCTGTCTCCTCTGCACTTTATCGCTGTATTTGCTGCTTTTAGCTTTGAAATTTCCCCATCGTGGAATCTATAACGTCTATGTTACCTTATCTTATCATTTAGCAAAGCTTAGTTTAGCTTATCACTTAGGTGTGGGATAGCTTATTGCTTAGTTTATAGCCTAGCTTAATTTAGATTATCGCTTAGCTTAACTGAGCTTATTGCTTAGCTTATCACGTATCTTAATTTAGTGTATCACTTAGCTTTACTTAGCTTATTGCTCAGTTTAGCATATCATATCACATAGCTTAATGCTTAGCTTATCGCTTAGCTCATCACTTAGCTTATAGCTTACCTTCACTTAGCTCATCACTTAGCTTACCTGAGTACTGATTTCCTCTTGGGTTTTAAAGATAATGACCAAATATTTTCCAGGTACGTCACCGGTATGTATTTAAATTATGCTTTAAAAACACTCCAACTCAATTAAATAACTCAGCGCAGATAAGGGTCAATATCTACATTAGAAATTTCCAAGATGCAGCTAGCCTATACCTTGAAAATAGTGAGTTAGAAAAGTTCGTAAAACTTACATTTCCTTTTAAACTCTTAGTCGTTTTAATACTACACCATACTTAATGTTCCATCAAAATGAACCAACAACCCAGATAACTTTTACTCTGATACCAGACCGATCTTTTAACCCGATAAAAACCACATGTATAAATATTGACAGAATCCAAATGGAATCAGAAGCCATTTTGTTTCTTTCTACTGACTGTCATTTGTTTTGTTTTTTTCTCTGAAGTCGGGTTCCATGGGACACGATGGAGGGAGCAGGACCTCAGATACGTTTGGGAGACGGACCGGACCAGCGTTGGGGACAAACCCACATCGGGTAAAGAATTCACTCCCACAAACACAACGAACACTTAAGGAAACACAAGTTTACAACTGAAGCTGTTGTTGCTGCTTCACCTTCAGATTAAAGCGTCTGCGTTTGCTATGTCCACTTTTATCCACAAGCAAAAAGTTTGTCCACATTACCCGAAAAATGAGATATTTCATAAAATTAAGTATGTGGCAAAATGAAAGTAAACGCAGCAAAACAAGTCCAGCAGTGTGACGAAAGAAATGCAAATGTACGGATTTATTTCCCCAATTGATCGACCGTTTAATGCCATTTCAATGTGTTAGAGATCGCATTTCTGCAGGTTACAGTTGATAGTAAAGTCATAAAAAAGATGACCAAAGCCCATGGAACACAGATGGTTACACCTACTTACAGCATGGGGAATTATTTCAGAAACAAAGTTGTCGCATTTGAAGCGACTGGGTAGCCTAATGGTTTACGCCACTGGCTTTGGTGCGGAAGATTGTCAGTTTGAGACCCTTGGGAAACTTAACGGTATACATCCCTATACCTGTAGCCACAAGGGGGCAGTGTCACATTGTGCATGTCCCGAACCTGGATAAATACAAAGGGTTGTGTCAGGAAGAGCATCCGGTGTAAAACCCTGTGACAAATCAACATGCGAATGTGTCGCTGTCGCGGTCCATCCCCGCTAGCGTTGAAAAAACAGCCGGTATAGGAATGTTGACTTTTTGACTTAAAGTTGTCGCATTTGTTTACAGTGGCGTAACAGGTGACGTAAAAGGTCTGGAAGGGTTGTCCCAGTTCATAGGGGAATGTTTCAACCCCTACTGCTTCAAAGGGGTGGGGGCCAAGGGTTGAACTGGAATCGTGCCTTGGAGTTCATGAAGTCGGTAGAATCCTTTTTTCCTCCCACACCACTCGAATTACAATATAATGAAAGTTAATTTGGAATCTTTGCTCCGTAAGGCCATAAACCATCAAACACCCCAGCACTAACGTTTCTAATGAGCGCTCGTTCCTGCCACAGGTGAGTGACCCCCCTGACAAATGTTCCACAAAACTATGATAAATGTGGTGTAATGATGACACAGCATTAGCCCAGGCTAATCGCAGATGAATGCGTTGGTTTACATTAACCTAATGATCCGTGGGCTAAATAACAATAAAGCACAGGCTAATTAGTCTGTTTATGAGAACGCTCTCTTTTTGATAGACGACCATGGCCGCCAGCTACCTCGACCAAATGTAAACACCCCGGTGTCCAGCTCTGAGCGACGGGCAGAGTTGTTAAAACATTTACAGGATTAAGACGACGGTGGGGGTCAGGAATGAGCGTGGAAGCTGTGTGCATGTGTGGGGTCAGCTGATCTACTAACTACCCCTGCACATTTTCTGCTGAGTGGAGCGCTTTGGAAATGCTGTTGAGTCGTCTTTTTCTCATTTTCTGCTTTTATTGGATGAATAAATACAGCAGTGTTCCTCGGTCACTCCTTTAGGGCGCTAGACCCGTACTGTTGGACACTTACTCCTTAGATGGACCGGTGTCTGGACCCGAAACTCTAACATAAAGTGGTCAAAAATAACCCAATTTAAAATGTATATGTTTTAGGCCATTTTTTTTTTCGTGTTAAAAATAATCATTTGTTTTATATTTTGGTCCACAAAAGAATGATGGTTTTTTTTCTTACATTTTTAATTTATATGATATAACCTATCTAGTAATACTGGAAGGTCGCAAAAAGGTGTGTGTGTGTGTGTGTTTTGGTCAAGGAACAGGCTAGTGAACACAACAAAGTGATAGGATCAATATTTTGGAAGATATTAGTCATTTTGGAATACAGTAGCTTTGCCAGAATTGTACAAGTAAAGACAGTTACCTAGCAATGAATGAACTACGTTGCCATGGTGTCAAATTTCATGTTCCGAAACAGACATGCCAGCTGAGAGGTTATTCAACTGAAAACTAGTTCCGTACATTTAGAGTTCCTTCCATCTTTCCTTCTTTCCATCCTTCCTTCTTTCCTTCCTTCATTCTTCCTTCCGTCCTTCCTTCCTTCTGTCTTTCCTTCTGTCTTTCCTTCCTTCCTTCACTCTGTCCTTCTTTCCGTCCGTCCGTCCTTCCTTCATTCTTTCCTTCCATCTTTCCGTCCTTCCTTCCTTATTCCCTTCTGTTCTTCCTTCATTCCTTCATTCTTTCCTTCCTCTCCTTCTTTCCTTCTTTCCTTCTGTCTTTCCTTCCTTCCTTCCTTCACTCTATCTTTCCTTCATTCCTTCTTTCTATCCTCCCTTCATTCCTTCATTCTTTCTGTCCTTCCTTCATTCCTTATTTCCATCCTTCCTTCCTTCCCATTTGCTGTCGAATGAATCAAACGTAAACGTTCCACTGTAAATGAATGCTGGTCATTTTCCCACCTATGGAAGCCTGAGATAATCCTACAAAAACTAATCACAAAATCTGTAAAACTTAGGTTAAAAATGTAAACGGCATCAATAACATGTTTTTTGAGGAATACCTGGAATATGAAATAATAACTTTATACTCCAAAGCTGTTGCATGAATCCCACTCCTCTGGGTCTTTTTTTTTTTTTGACTCACTTTTGTGTCTAAGGGTTAATGAAGTCCTGCTTTTCCTTCAGGACAGCAACGCTCCAGACAGTCAAAGATAAAACCCACATATCTGGGAGTCGAGTTGGTTTGATGACCATCGCCATATTTACTCAGTAGTATTCCAGCCCAGACAGGGAAGTGGGAATCTGGAATACTTTCAGATAACAGCAGTTTTTCCACCTGACATCAGAGCGTTGCCATGTCTGACAAGAATGTTGATAACACGACTCGTGTCAGACTCCATGTTTGTGTTTGGATTTAGTCTCTGTATATGGAAATATTAACCTAATTTGTCCTTTTATGACCAAAAATATATGATGGACAGTGAAATATAAGGACAGAAAAGAAAAGGTACATGCACTACTATTGGCAACTGTTGATCATTTGGTAGATAATGAATTTATATTAAGGCTTCGGATATTTTTATTTAACATTTTTCAGGCACAAATGGAATATTATAAGTCACAGTTGTTTTCATAGTTTGACTGGGGGTGTGACTTATGCTCTGGAGCGACTTATGTGTCAAATAAATAAATAAAAAAAGGTTATAAAATGAAAACAGAACGCTCTAGAAAAACAAAAATGTTTGAGCACATGAAAAATAGAAACTCATAAGTAAACTCATAACATTTAATTTTTAACATTTACAGTTGATTTTAAATAAATGTATTAAAAGAATGCAAGTGTTTTCTGCTGTAACACCCTGTTTTAAGCATTTATTTCACATTGTGATGATAATTAACAGCTATATATTTATTAATTATTTTGAATATGCAACAAGTAAAGACAAAAAAACCCCAAAACAACCCACATATACATGGTTTCATTTGCACATTGGAAAAGGAGTGGGAGGAAGTATCACATATTTAATACCGCCCCTTCCCACACAACCGTCTATCCTTTAGCTTATTATCAACGTAATATATGAAAAGTCAGTCATGAAAGTTAAGTTCCTCCTGAAAAAAAGGTGTAAAAGAGTTGGCAAAACCGACATTTTCTGACACTTTTATTGCAAAAACATACAGAAATGTAGTTGACCTGTTAGAACGGTAGTCCTTAAAGGGTTAAATAGCGTCATAAAAATATTATATAAACACATTAATTCACGCTGCGGTATACTGACAGTGAAACCTGCCTTTATATGTAAATAATATATAATTTGTTTAATTCAACACGGATCCTCCTAACGTTCTCATAAATGACCTCCGCTGTATTTCAGCTCAGACTCCTCTAATTAAGTTCACATTAACAACCACAATCAAACATATGTTATTCCTGAGCAGGGGAAGTTGTAAAGCTCAGTATTTACTTTGTTCGCCTCCGTTTGCATCATTAAAACAGCTAATAGGTAATAATGCCTTTGCCTCGGTTGATAACTAGTACGTTCAGTGCTTTTGAGACTGTGTGTGGCTGCTGCTCGTTCCACTGCAAACTTTAAGAAAGTGATTTAATGGTGTCGTTAGCGTTAATCTGAATGCCTGTTCTATTTTTATTTTTTTATTATTTTTACAGGAGTGTGTTTTAAGTTAACCCATAAAGAATAAAACATCCACTGTTGAACAAAATCTACTTCTGATTAAAACTGTTTAATACCTGTTCATCCATTAATCTAATTAAAACATGTAAATACGGTGCTTAATAGGGACATAAGAAAGTATCAGTTCTGCAATATAACACTGAGGATGAAGATTTGATTGGATTTAGTGATTTGGAGTGACACTGATGGTTTGGTAAACATGTTAGCATGTTCTTTATGCTATAGTTATCTGAATAACTCTGAATATGTTCTGTTAACATACCGGGCACATTCTCAGTTGGTTGTTTATGCGCCATGTTCAACATGACATGTCTGCTCTTGGTGTTGGATTTTATCAAATACATTTACCTAAAAATGCGACTTATACTCTAGTGTAACCTATATATGTATTTTCCTTCTTTATTATGCATTTTATGGCTGGTGAGGCTTATACTCCAGTGCGACTTATATATATGTATTTTCCTTCTTTATTATACGTTTTATGGCTGGTGAGGCTTATACTCCAGTGCGACTTATACATATATGTCTTTTCCTTCTTTGTTAAGAATTTTATGGCTGGTGTGACTTGTACTCCAGTGCGACTTATACTCCGGAAAATACGGTATGAGCTCTTTTTGTTGTTATCATTATATTCGTCCAAAGTCGTGTACCTTTAGACATTAAAACGAACAAGAAACTGCAGCAAACAAGGGGTGGTCTAATAATGTTTTCCACGCCTGTAACCGTAGTAATCAACTTAATAACGCCAACTCAACTCCACATGATATTGGGTTTTCGCCGCGCTCAGCATATCTGTGGGGCGTCACATGACCCTACCTCCGAGCCTCATCCAATCTTACACCCTGACACCTACTGAAACCTCATCCTGCGTCACCGGCTAATAGCTCAACAGTGACTTTACCCCCTCGGCTGTTTTATGGCTGTTTTTTTTTTTTTTTTATGAGACCACAGTGCGCCGCGCGGCCTGCGGAGGTCAAAACCAACAGCTCATTCTGGAGCTGTGGTGTGATGGAGAGGATGCAGGACTAGATTTTTCCTCGAGGCCGCCACTGACAAGACACTCGGAGCGAGTCAGTGTCAGATTGGCGTCAAACCGCCGTCTGCTCGACCTGCTTCGTTGCCACATCGGCTGTGACCAGACCCTCTGAGTGCAACAGGTCCTCGTAGGAGACGCAGACGCAGAGCCGTCGGTGTTAACACGATGAGTTATTGGTGTCACGTAAAAGTTAAAGTGGATTTAAAGGGTTAAAATCCAGGAAATTATTAAATATTTGTTAGTTTCGAGCAGAGCTGAAGTGGTTTTTGTAAGATTAATGTAAAAATATATATATATTTACTCCAATTTGAATGTGTGATACCACTTAGTATCTATCTGTCTGTCTGTCTATACATCTGTACATCTATCTATACATCTATTCTATCTATCTATACATCTATATATATATCTATATATATATATATACATCCATTCACTGCGTTTAATCCATAAAGATCCAAACTAATCTGTTTAATACCCGTTCATCCACTAATCCCATCAATTCATATAAATAATTGATAATTGGTGTAAAATACAGTTCGTCGTATTTACATGGTCATGAGATATGACCATATGTGGACGTTCAGAGGCTCTGTCGTTACCATGGAAACACCGCCATCCTCTACAACATTGATTCACCAGTAAAACCCATGTAGGTGGATCAATGACGGTGGATGGAAACACTGGGTTTATGTTCAATTAATGATGGATTTGACTGAAAAAGTCACTTTTTCTTCATTTTGTTCTGTTCTGATTTAATAACCCTCAACTTTAATCTGAGCTTTAATGAACATCTACATGATGATGAATAAAATAAGGAAAAATACCTGATTTATACTGATCGAATGTAAAATACAGTGGATAATATTTTAAATAAATGGTTGTAATTCACTTAAACCTTACAAATTGTTAATTTCTTAAACCTTCACAGTTTGTTTCAGGTCAAATTTGACCCAGAATTCCCTCATAGTAAGTGTCTAAACAAAATGTTGAACTACACATTTATTTAGAATGTCTAAATAGACTATGCCACATTAATAAATATATGTAATATATAAATATAATGTTTTAGAACAGGAAGAACATATGTTTTTGAGTTTTACAAACTGGTTTTTGTAGAAAAACATCTTCTATTATACAGTATCATGTCCTGTTTTACATAACACATAAAAAAAAAACCATTATGATTTACATATAAAACTTACACAAAAATGTTAGAATTTTGTAGACGTGCTACATATTTTTGGACAATGACGCTGGTTTGGTTATTTTGGCAAAATTTAGTTAAAAGTTGTCAAATTTCAGAATGAAAGAACTACTTTTACTACTGCTGAATGTCAAAACGGGTCAAATTTGACTAGTATGTAAGGGTTAATAAAGGTTAAATAGAGATAAAGTTTCATTTGGGAACTGATGCGAAAGGAACTTGGGTCTTTATGGGTTAATATATAGACGAAGCTCATTGTATCTCATTTTACAGTTGTTCTTTTTCTGTCAAGTCCTCGCAGAAGAGGCAGATCAGTGGCTCACAGGGCTGTGCTCCAGTGTAACTGGAAAAGGTAGTGAGTCTTTAGTCAGCCCCAAAAGATGTGGTTGGTTTCATTTTATATGGAGTGAAACAATGAGTCAGGACGGGCTACTGCTGAGCTCTAAATGGAAAAGGCAGCCATCCCATCTGGAGGTGTCTGAGTGGGCTCTGGAGCTGCTGCTGCTGCTGCTGGACATCCACGCTGTCGTCTTTTATACGCTCATGTGAGGAAGGAGGCGGAGCTTAAAGCAACGGTGGAAGAAGACATATTCAGAAGGAACGGTGCTGGGAAAATACTCCAGTGGAACTATGAAAGTAAAAGTATTCACCCTGCAGTGAAATGGTCACTGTTATGTTCGTTCCATTGGAGGCATGTAACTGAATTAGATGAACCCATTTTTAGACATTTTTGTTTGCTCATTCTGCATGAACACCTCCCCTTAAGTTACTCCAATCTCATGGATTGGATGTACCGCTTGTACACTGTGTATATGTATGTGTATACCCTGTGTATGTGGGGGTGGCTGTGGCTCAGTTGATAGAACAGGTTGTCCAATGACCAAAGGGTTGGCGGTTCAAATCCTGGCTCCCACTGTCATTCATTTTTTGATTATTGATGATGCAGAATCAAACCGCTGCATCCAGTCGTCATCACGTCCTAAATTAGAGTCTGGACTTTATGGAGGCTAAACCATGTGTGAAAATGATGTCTCATTGTCCCTGAACCATTCTGTCCCAAACCCGATGATCCTGATCAGTCCTGGCATTGTCCGTTCTGTTGGACGTTAAAGACATGAGAGGACACTTACTGCAGTTGGACTGAAAGAACCTGTTCCAGTTCCAACATTAGAACCACTGCAGTACTGACCCATGGAAGGGTCAGAACTATTGGTGCAGTTAAATCCACTGAATGTGTCCTGGGATCAGAACCAAAGGTGGTGACGTCAAATATTGCATGTTTTTTTGGAGAGGTGTATACGAACATGTACCTCATTATAAAGAAGGTAACAAATAAGAAATCTACCAGAAAAGTGTCTGAAGAAAACAAAGGTGGTGTAATATTTTTTTCCTGTAGATGAAGGTTCTGTGTAGCGTTGTGCCAGGGTGGTTCAGCAAACGAAAGGAATTCAGTTTTTTTTTTTTTTTTTTTTCCCCTTGATTCATTTGTGAGAACTGGGAGCAGACGTCAGCGGACGGCCCACTCGCCCGTCAGGCCCGGCAGCTATGGGATATCTCTGGTTTCCATCACGGGGAACGAATGCACAAGAGCACTAGAACCAATAAAACATCAATTAAACACAGTCGACAGCAAAAATCCAACACGTGTATCAGCACACGGCGAAAACTCACCCAGGCAGACGCCGTTTTCTGCACAAATACGGATCCGAGTCCCTTTTCTTCAGGGTTTTTTAGCGTCTCTCGCAGGATCTGGGAGCAATCAAAGCAAAGAACGGCGAGTCCGAGTCCTGTTTTCCTCAGCGTCTGCACCCATGTACCAGCCGTTCCTCCCCAGCGCTGCAATAAAACCCACTAATGATCTCCCCTCGCCCACACCCTGGACTCTGGACGCCGGCCTGTGGATGCACAGACCGTGGGGTACTTTACGAGTGGAGCAGTCCGTGATGTCATCCACAGCTCGCACTTAATCCCGCCAATGCCCCCGAGAGCCGCCGGCCAGACGCGAGAATACGACCGCCCGCTCTTTTCCATGTGTAAAGTAGAACGGTTGTGCTAACATAGTATTCTGGGTCAGAACGACAACGGAACACTTGACTTATGATAACTAGTGTTAGGAGTTACAAACGTAATCAGTTACCGTAATGGATTACCGTATTTTCCAGATTATAAATTGCTCCGGAGTATAAGCCTCACCAGCCATAAAATGCATAATAAACAAGGAAAAGACATATATACGTCGCCCTGGAGTATAAGCCTCGTTTTTGGGTAAATGTATTTGATAAAATCCAACACCAAGAACAGACATGTCATGTTAAAAGTCAATTCTAAATAAAAATAGAA
>JAPSES010000236.1:11812653-11824882 GCA_029822895.1 Maxillicosta whitleyi
TTATGTGTCACATGTTCACTGCGGTACTGTTTATGTGTCACATGTTCACTGTGGTACTGTTTATGTGTCACATGTTCGCTGCGGTACTGTTTGTGTCACATGTTCACACCCCAGAAAACATCGTATAAACACTGATACCCGTTGAATACAATTTTTTTTTCCGAATCCATGCACAAACCCCAGTTTTTTATCAATAAAATGGCTTCTCCGTAACGTCAGAGTCGCCGCCGAACAAGCTGCGGCGTGTTTTTGTGCGACCCGCTGGTGTTTCCGTGTAGGTGTGTGAAGGGAACAGGTTGGGGTTTGAAGTGGTTGCGTCGTAGCGTCTCTTTGGAGGACGCGCCGCTCCGAACAAACACGGAGCTCAGCTTAAACAAACAGGGGAGGACAGCGGAGGAAGACTAATGATGGGATCCACACAGCTTCCATCCACATGTATAGACACAGACGCACGTACGCACTCAGATACACACCACAGGAATCCCACCCCCGGAACAGGAGTGGTGGAGGAAGAGTTCTAGAAGAGGATGAAACGACGGAAAAGTCCCCGTCTGAGTCTGGAAACGTATATCACACCTCATTCTATAAACTGAAGAAGATACGTTTGTTTTGATAGAGATACTTATAGATTAAATTATATAGATACATTTATAGATAGATAGATGGATAGAAAGATCCATATACATTTATATAAATCCATGTAGATATATTGATACATATATACATTGATATAGATATATATTGATATAGATACATGTATACATTGATTTAGATACATATAGATATAGATTCATAGATACATTGACAGATACTAATACATATGCATACATTGAGAGATACAGTGATAGAAATGGATATATTGATTGATATACAGTATATATATGTGGATATATATATATATATATATGTATATATATACCGATAGATATACATACATTTGTAGAAATACATACTTACAGATACGGTACATCGATGGATGTATAGTAATTAATTGACAGGGAAATTCATTGGTCAAAGCAGCAACAGGATAAAGTATATAAAAAAAAGAACTTTACAAGCATAAGGTCGTAGAAAACACCAAACAAACAATACAAATAAGAATAATCAATAATAAGTACTTAAAGTAGGTTATATACGTAGAGAAGGAACACCTCACTTGTTATGTAAAATGCCCCCCCTCCCCCGTATGATCGTTGGATATTATACATGTTGGTCGTGTGTCGCAATAGTTTTTTGATGCGTTCTTTGTGGCGGGTGCGTGAGCGTGCACGTGAACGCCTCCACCCGCCCCGAGTCCACGCCTGCCTGAGCGCCCTGACGGCATTGTGCAGCAGAGTCCTTGACAGAAGTGAATTAATCAGACCCCTCTGGCCCATTTGTCTCTATTTGGGGGGCTAATTGGAAAAGAAGCAGGTGTTAATAGAGAGAAGAGAGGAGAAAGTAGGAGTGTGTGTTTGTGGCGTGTGTGTGTGCGCGCTGGTGTAATAGAAGTCTCAGAGCTAAGTTAACCAGACTTAATTAGGCTCGTTCAGGCTCCAGCCAACCTTACATCTTTCTCCCTCCTTATCTGAGGTGAAGGCTGGAGATGGAGGGATGTGGGGGAGGAAGTGGAGGCTGCAGCCCGGCCCCCTCCTGTTGGATGGATGCACATTTCAGGGCTCGATGCTGAGTTTTTGTTTTTGGTTTGTTTTGTTTTTTCCAGGGAAGCTTGAAAAATGTAAAGCACTTCGAAAGTGTATAAAATAACGTTTTTTAGAGGCATGACGAAGCGTTTACCTGCAAAACCACTTGGTTACTTTACTTTCAGCTTGGGTTTATTTAACCCATTAACACACTGCACTACTTTTCTGTGAAATTTTCACTATATTTAACCTTTTCTTAAGTGATTTATCACCATTTATTACCATATTATCTTCTCTGTTTTGCATGTTATCAGTATAAATGAGGTATTTTCTGATGTTTCATCCACTGGTCATGTTGATGTTTATCAAACTCAGATTAAGGTTGAAGGTTATTATATGAAAAACACAAAACAGAGTAATCCTGATCATTTTTGAGGAGCAGTACTTTTAATTTAACTGTAAATGTTAGCAAGTTAGTAAGTGATTTCTTATTTATAATAACATTATCTTGTGTATTTTTCGCTTTCACTGTATCATCATGTTTCCCTATATTTCGCTTCCTATACTTAATTTAGTTGCTCATGAAAACTCAGAGTAAATTCAAATATTATTACATCAAAACAGAGAAAACTGCCCTAAAATTTTTTTTTTTAAAAATCACTTTTTCACTAAAATCCATCATTAACTGAACATCAATCCAGTGTTTCCATCCACTGTCATTGATCCAACTCCATGGGTTTTACTGGTGAATCAATGCTGTAGAAGATGACGGTGTTTCCACGGTAACTGTAAACGTCCAAATATGGCTCATATTTTTTACCTCCGTATCTACGTGACCGTCCATGTTGTAGTTTTCAAATAAATCCAGTCAAAATGCCGTTACACTTTATTGAAAATTTAACATAGCGGGAGAAAATTAGCATAGTGGCCTAAAATTATAGCGTAACAGGCCGTGACGGTACTTTGCACTAGCTAGAACCCTGACGTATATACAGTGATAGCGGACGAGATTTCAGCGTAAGTCGGGTACGTCATAACCCGAGGACTACCTGTGTTACAGTTAAAAATATGAGCCACAGAACCAAGATTTTGTACGTTTAGCTTAAATAAGCTAACGCAGGAGTACAGTGTCTCCGCCCCAGGGCTGCAGTAAACCTACACCACCATCTGTGACGCAGTGTGCTGTTTAGAGCGGGCATTTGTATGTATGTGCAGGGGCTGGGAAACTCCTGTGTGCAGATATTTACCTCCAGTGACGGTGTCTGGAAATGTTTGTTTGAGATGCTCAATTGCGAGTGTGTGGCAGGCCTGTGTCCTGTCCCGCGGCGAGCTGGCGATAAAGTTTGAACCTGTTTGGAAGCTCAATCAAAGGCCCCACTAGCTTGTTAGCTCCCTGCATATTTAGCCGTCTAAGTGATGTCAGCAAGTTTTAATGGACGGCAGCTTTTCTCAATTACGCAGGAGGGAGGCAAGCAAACTGTATCCAGTCCAGTGTGTGTGTGTGTGTGTGTGTGTCCGGTGTGTGTGAGAAAGCGCGTGTGTGTGTTTGATGTGGTGTTTACTCAGTTGAAAGCTGTCTCCTGTGTGGTCTCGCCACAGCGTTATCCCCCTCCAGATCACACACACGCACACACATACGCGTTCACCTGAGGCAGCGCATGTATGTTTGTGTGCGTTAGCGTGTTCCTGTCTTCATAGATGACGAGTAGGTGTGCGCTCGACGCGAAAATTTCATCCCCGATCCGCTCTTCCCACCGATTTGTCCGGTTCGCACGAGTACTCGCAGACGCACACGCAGATATACAGCCATTCAAGACATAAACATACAACAAAATCTTCCATAATATTTAGATATTTCTCTCTCCACGCACACACACACTTATACACACACGAAGACAAACACATTGTTCCCGCTTCGTTCTGTCTGGCTTCAGATCTGTTTTTGTTTCAGTCTCGCACACACTCGACAGTTTTATTGAACGGCAACTTTCCAGAGTCATCACTCATCTTCCATCAGTCTGTGTATTCGTGGGCATCCATATTTAGAAAATTATGCAGAATTATCAAACATTGTTTAGTTTGACAGTCGGTGAGTGATGTGGACGTCTGTTCAGCTTTGTTTTGCACATTTAAAGGAGTAATATGTCACATGTTCACCTCGAAATACCTGGAGATGATCAGGGCTTTGTTATGTATTTTGCTGACATTCGTGCTTATTTTCGAAATTATCTTTATTTGGTTCCTTCCTCATCTCGTCATATTTCTCTCATAAAAACTGGATAAAATGTCAAAAATACAATAGTACATCATCAGTATTAGCAGTAGAACTATTTCTAGCTTTGTTTTTTATTAGTTCAATGCACCAATTCAACACAATAATCCAGTAAAAAGCTAAATTATTGGTATATTTCATTATCAATGTTACCAGTTGATTTCAAGCCACTAAGCTACTTTATGTTTTAATGCAATGTTAAAAACTAACTGACCATCAGACAAGGTTAGTTGATACCAATTGTGCTTTTAAAGGCGCTTTATGGAGGCTCATTTGTTGACATTAGCTCAACCATTGCCTATATCTATGTATGTATTTTGGGGGAGGGGGTTACATTAACTAATAAAGTGCATTATTTGTTCACGTTAGCTAAAACTGTCACTATGCTAATGGTGATTTTATTTGCCTACATCCATGACAAGGACCAATATAGATTGTAGAAGTAGAAAAAAATCTAATAAGGTGAATATTTAGTGAATAACTCAGGTACTTCTACTCTTCTTCCACTGCAAATTTGGACAATGTTAGCTTAGAAATATAGTTAGCTACTGTCAGCAGATTTGCAGATTCCAACAGAAAACGGGCTCCTGCTTAAACTTTACATTAGCTAATGTTAGGTTAGCATTGTAGGTGTATTATCTGGAGTTGGAGTCTCATTTGTCCACATTAGCTAAAACCATTATAATGCTAATGGTAATTTTATATGCCTACCTCCATGACAAGGATATAGAATGTAGAACCAGAATAAATGTACTGATTTGTAGGTGGATATTTGGGAATATCTCTAGCTACTGTCATCAGGTGTACACATTCCAACAGAACACTATGTCATATAGAAAACCTTTAATATTCCATTAGCTAAATGTTATTAAATTAGTATTTACAGTGCATTATTTGTTGGAGTCTCGTTTGTTTAAATTAGCTAACACCATTACTATGCTAACAGGGATTTTATTTGAGACTAGCTAATGTCAGCAGATGTGCAGATCTAAAGCTAATGTTATTTGCACCTCTTAAAGTGAAAATGACTGAATAAAACTTTTAAAATGGTGAAATACAAAAGCTAACGCTAGCATGCGTTAGCATACATGAGTTATAGTGCATTTAAGACTGTATTATGTTCATCCTATTCATTTCCTACGAGTATCCAAGTCCTGTGATTCACTTTTTCCTTTAGCCGACCATCATTAACAATCATCCAAATCTCCTTGATCTGCCTCATTATTCGTCCCTACTTCCTCATCTCTATATTTCTTCTTCTCTCCCTCTTTTTTTTCCCCTCCCTCCGCCACTGTTGTTTTTATCAGTGCAAGCATAAACATTTCAGCGCAGCCCCTAATTGACTCAGGCAGAGGACGCTGTGAAAGGACGGCGTCTTGTTTATTTACTTACAAATTTCGGCTAAAACGTTCGCGTTTCAACGTCGGCGGGTTTGTTGGTGCGTATGTGTCTTAAAGGGTGTGTTAATGTGGCAAAATATGCATCTATGTGAACACTGTGCCCTCCTGAACCTGGGATGCCCCCTGACACACACATACACACACCAGTCAGAGGTGGGATGGCTGCAGGCGAGGAGGCAGGTCGGCAGCGATTAGAGGGGCTGTGTGCGTAATGGTTGCCATGTGCAGGCCCATCTCATCCACCATTACACACACACACACGGCGCCCACCTCCCGAATCCCTCCAAGATACCGTACACTTTTAAAAACATTAGCCTCTAATGCTTTAATGCCCTCGCGTCGACGTGGGGTTTGACTGGATCTAAAATGGCAGACAGAGTGGAATGCTGGCTTGTGTTTGCTCAGTGTATGAGGATCTCCGGCTTGATTCAAACATGATGGAGCTGTAGGCCAGATGCATAGTCCTGGAATCATGTCATGGACCCTTAAAACTAAACAATACAGGCAACTTTTTTCTTTTTTTTTTTACTATGGAAGAAGTGATTAGATTCCAGCGAATGCAAGCAAACGTCCGGTCTAGGAGCATAAGTGTTAGCGGGAAAATGTGGGTGAAGTAGTGACGTGATTAGTTCATTAATACTGATGCATCAAAGTGATAATAGTTATCGATATAAGAGGTGGAACTACTGTTTTATACATAAAGACATCTGATAAATGTGATGCCTGTGCAGAGAGGAACAAATACAAAAGTCCACATACTGGTTTTGGAGTTTTGGACTTGGATATGGGATGGTTTCAACAAGTTTAGCAACTGTTAGGAACTCAGATAATCTGAAATGTGACCAGACTTTTAAATTTTGGATTCATCTGTGACATTGAGTTGAGTCTTAAAAGCTTTACTATTATTATTTTTGGTAATTTACACTTAAGTGACAGTAACAATTGAGTAACAGTGAGGACACATCCTGAGGTCCAATGTGGTCTACAGGGTCTGTAAGGTCCACCTGTGTATGAACGGTGAGTGGACCTGATCTGTACCAGGAAGTAATGGTACTAACGTAATGAAGTAATGGTACTAATGTGATAAATGATGTTCAAAGGGATCATATGGATGTGGACAGGGGTCTGGATCAGCGCTTCTGTTAAAATGCATATTCCTTTGTTTTTCTTGTATTTTTATATCTACTTCTTATATATATTTATATATTTCTGCCATTTACAGGCAAGGGACCAAATATGATAACTTCAGTGACCTTGATTTTCTACATAATGTTATAAAAGTGATGTTCTAAGACACATGTTCCCTTCACCTTACATGTGTTTATAAAAGTAAATATAAAGTCTTGTTAGGTCATCCATTAACGCACAAAGGTTGAAAGTTTGTATTTCAGAGTAAGTTAAGAAAGGGTTAATAAAGGTTATGTTATTATATCATTCATTGTATCAAAGTACCAAAAGTGTGGAGAATACATTTTAATTCATTTTAATAATTTGTTAATAAGTTTTAATGCTCCTTTTGGGTGTAAATACTTGTGTTGCGTCACTTTCTGATCGTCAGCTTATCTATGTGTCGAACTGCTTTGTTGTTTCGTTTACGTTCCACGCGGTAAAGCTTCCTTTTCCTGGGTTTAGATCATTAATCACGGGCGTCCATGCAAAATGCCGACTGGTGCGTATATTTACATGAGAATGGCGCGGCCGTCCTGCAGAGCCAGTAATGACTAACGAACGCCGGGCACGACTAGTGGCCTGCCTCCTGAGCATGCCAGGTGTTTGTTCCAGGCCAGGCTGCATGAAAAGCAGCGCCTGACCTTGGGACGGGTGTCTGAAACCTGAGCGGAATCCACCACGTCTAAGTGTCGGCCACCTGAAAAAGCCTGAAGCTCCTCCCCCTCGGCTGTTTGTTTGACCGTGTCTCTCCTCTGTACCTGTCCTTCCACCCTTCGTGATGTCAAATAGAGAAAAAAAAAAAAAAAAATGGGAAAGTACCAAGACCCTCCTCCTGGGTCTCCTCCCTCGTCTCCTCCCACTTCCAGCGTACGCTCATACAGAACCTTTGGTCATTGGACGCTGAACGGCTTCCTTGTCTGTGAGCTCGATGAATGTAAACACAACCAGAGAGGGCGCAAAAACAAAAGTGTTATTGCGAGGGATTCATTGTGTCAACATCTTAGCCGGTGAGCTCCGTAAGCGGGAGAGGGGCACAGTCTAGACTATTTACTGACAAAGGGGAGCGGCGTACAAGGCAGTTATTTAATGTACAGCTCACCTTTACGTGCACCCTGTTAACTAATCAGCAAGAGCAACAGTTTTGTCACGGAAGGGCGCCGAGATCCTCCTCTTAGGTTTCTTATGGCAGCGTCTCTGTGCTGATGCACCACATTCACAAGACAGGCATGAAAAAACACATTGTTCCCCCAAGAGTGTTAGTTTGTCAGACAGGAAATGGACGCAGAAAACAAGGTCCTAATGTCGGGGCCGAGTGAATATTGGCATTGAGGAGAGTCCGAGACCGAGCCTTTCAGGTGTCACACACTTGAAGGATTTGTACATTTTGCTAAAAATGTTTCGGGCTCTGTTTGGCAAAGAGTAGCATTCCTTGAAGCGTGAATGCTTTTCTTGAGTTTGTTCCTGGAAGGCAGAGCAGTGAGATAGACATCTGCACAGAGGGAGAGACCCCACCCAACCTTCAACACACTCCCCCACTCAGACCCAAGTGTGTGAGGTGTGGACAAGCACCTCGGTCTGAGAGAAGAAACGCTTTTATTACCAGCGCCACATGTTCCAGCTGTGGGTGCAGATAAACAGAAAAGTAATTGTTTTGTGGATCTTAATTGGCAAATAGAGGGGGGAAGGGGGGGGGTGCTGCGGCTGAAGAATTAAACTCAGGACGACGACCTCCTGGAAAGAAAAGGGTCGAGTTTACAGTGACGTGAGGAGCGCAGGATTAAACATCCATGGGTTTGAATAGAGAATAAAAGATTCAACTGTTTCAGTGGAAGAAGGTCACATGGTCAGACTGACCCTGCTCCAGAGGGATGAAGCCATTACCCATCATGCCTAGTGCCTGTAGTACAAGTCTGTGGGGGCAGTGATAGATAGATAGATAGAGACCTACAAAGGTAATTTTTTTCTGCTTTTTTACATTAATTAATTGTCTTCATTGGAAACTACATAATGCTGCAGTTTTTTCAGATGTTTTTTTTTTTTTAATTATTATTATCATTTATTTATTATTTATTTTTAAGTGAATGTAAAACGGTCAAACTTTTGTCTCCTACAGAGGACTAAAGTGCACTACAGTGTCTCAGGAGGATCAGTAGAACCTTCACAGATGTTCTTCTCTCTTAACCCCGTCATTAAACCTACAGGATTATCCATTAATTAGTACAGGAACTAAATATTTTACTTAATTATTTTTTCCATTTTTTGTCACATAACATGTGTTTGCTGATTATTATTTTCCGTTTTCCTGCACTGGTACCAAATGGGGACATAACTCTGTAAATGTTGGTCCACTATAGTCGTATCTGGCTGCGTCTGAGTCCATATTTCCTCTTCTGTAAATGAGCGTAGGTTCGGTAAATGAACTCTGCGCCCCTGTTTGATCTCTTCGCAGTGTCCTCTAATCTGTTACTGTAAGCCTTTAAACATTGACCAAATTGGGATCAACTTGATCGATACAGAACGAGCTCCGTCCCCTTTTGTTCGCCTCCGTTTCTCTCTCTCTCTTTCCTTCACACTTGACTTGTCCCCGTGTGTATAGCACATTAATAATGGTAGTTCTTTTAGCATTCAGTGGAACGCTGAAGGAGAATTGTATAGAGGTCCTTAATGAACTGGGTGGCCTGTGTTGGCCTCAACACCAATTAGCACAGCTTTTAATTAAGGCTCTAATCACAGCGAATGATGGTAAGGGCCGGAGCGGCGTTGAATACAAGAGCCCTGCTGAGAAGGATGCACACGACCACATATGTGCACACACACGACCACATACGTGCACACACACGACCGCATACGTGCACACACACGACCGCATACGTGCACACACACGACCGCATACGTGCACACACACGGTAACACAATGTTGGAGAAAATACACAATACGCACAAAAGTGTCGCGTTGAATTCAGGTAAGACGAGGCAAGTGTGTGTGTGTAGTTCTGTTCATACACAGGGTTATTAAAAGTGTTTTACATAGACATAAAGAAATGACAGAAGAAGAAAAAGTAAGACGGTGAAATTATATTAATCAAAAAAGAAGAAAAAAAGACATTAAAATCATCGGTGATAAAAATAAATAAAAAATTTATTGACCATAAAAGAAAGACTTTCATTATATTAAAATCATACATTAAAATTAAAATAGAGTAAAACAAGACGTTGAAATCACTCAGGTGTTACATACAAAATAATAATAATCACCTTTAACTGTGATAACCATTACATTGCATTGGTTAGTTTTGTTTAAATTATTTTCTTTGCTTCCAAAATGCCTTAATTTCTCTCAACATTGAGTATTTTTTCATCCATTACTACGATTTTAAACGTTCTGCCTCTAAATTGCCGCCAAAAACTTATACTCCAGTGCGACTTATATATGTCCTTTCCTTCTTTATTATGCATTTTATGGCTGGTGCGATTTATAATCCGGAAATTATGGTAAATGTACGAAAAATGTAGTGTTATTTTGTTTGTTGTTTGCTCAAAAATGCTTCTAAAATAAACCAAGGACCCTCTAGATTTTAAAACCTAGAGCGCGTTTCCCTACAGCCACATCAGTTTAGTGCCCCCCCCCCCCGTTTACAAAATCCTGGATCTGCCAATGACTAGTTACACAACAGTAATGACATGAATCTGCTGCGACGGAGCGACCGCATCAAGACACTGTACTATTAATGTCTGGTCTGAAGCTCTTTTATCGTTGACCCCAGACCTTTGTGACCCGACGCAAATACACGGGACCCGAAAATAGCTCAAACACGTTTTATTTAGAATCTCTAAGGCATTGAGTCAAGGGTACACGCTGCCCCCATCCAAAAACATGAAGCAACAGGAAGAGAATGTCTACGAGAGACGTCTGCCAACTTCCCAAGCTGAGGGGAAAATGGTATTTTTATTATGAGGAGAGGACGCTGACTGTTTGACTTGAAAAAAAAAAAAGAAAGAAAAAAGTCGATGTCTGTTCGAGGGGGGAGCGACAGAGGAGACATGAAACAGACAGAATTAATAAAGAGGTCGGTGCGATTCCCAGAATATGAAGAGCTGTTATTTGGTGGGAGTTTGAGTCTTTTTGGGGTAGACTCCGCAGCTGTCTGAGGACGGGGAAGCCTGCGACAGGGTTCTAGTAATAGGGATGGAAGTTAAGCTCTTCAGAGTGTAAGTGCTGATCTGGAGTCGGAGCCGGATCCAAGTCCGAGTCAGACTTTTTGGATGGGGCTTCCTGCAGGGTCTGGAAAGGGCAAACATCAGCCACCCTCCCTCTTTCTTTTTTTTGGAATATTAAAGGGGAATATGTAATATTTTTTGGCACGGGCTAGAAAACAAGTAGTAATGGCATCTTTCTCCCACATGTGTTTGATTTAATACAATTACCCATGTGTCGTAGGACATGAGCGTAGCGCATGTTCAAGTGGTGAGGTATGGAATGTGGGGGCGGAGCCGAACGTCATTGTTGAACGCAGAGCCAAGGCAACGGCGGTCGAACTGTGACATTTGCACCTTTGTAAAAGATAAAATGAGACAGAATATTGTTAAAATTGCACTTATTTTTCTTAAGAAATTTCCCTTTTTTCACAGTTCTTCATGTTATTCATATTGCGTTAAAGGATAAATTGTAAATGTAAAGTTTTTCATAATGTAATTTCACTTTAAAACATAGACAAATGTATGGACTTGACATTATTTATATATAATTATTATTATTTTATTTTACCTCAGATCATATTGGGGAGATGTGGCCCCTGAGCTAAAATGAGTTTGAACGCTTTAGAGGAACCACTCATTTAATACGTCACCGCGTCACAACCTCCAGATCCTGCTAAAATAAGCCGCTCTAGCGCTCACTTCTGCAGCCCTCCCAGAAATTGGCCTCTTCAAAATAAGAGTCTTCAAAAAAAAACGATAAGCTCAGAGTAGCGCCCTGATGGCACTGAACACACCCTTAGTTATCGCTGCAGACATGATGCTAAAGAAGCGCTAAGCTAACACTGCTCTTTTTTAGGCCTTATTTTATTCCTTCTGCCACATTCTGCAAAAATAAAAATAAAATAAAAGAATCCAGTGAATAAATACAGAATTCATGCTTTTAATTTTTAGGTCTTCTTGTCGACGTTTACCTTGGCACGTATTAGATATTGCATCATGATGCCTTTGCTCTTCTGGACAACACGTTGTAATAGTGAGTCATTTTCCCGCAGTGACGCCTTATAAGGCCGGTCTGAGATGAAAGAGGAACAGCTGACTTTACTTCACTTCTCATCTGGCTGCGATGTCTATCTCTCCTTCCATTCTTTCATTCTCTGTCCTCATTATTTTCATCTCCGTCGCCTCCTCTCGTCTGTCTCTTTTTGCATATGCGCTGGGAATTGTTAACAAAGCTCACCTACTGTTTCCAATCAGCTGCCTTTGTGGAGCGCTGATGCCAGAACACGGCTCACACCGGCAACACACGCACGCAGACGCATTAATGGCAAAAAAAAAAAACACTTCAGAACTTTTTAAAACCGGCGTTCAGGTTCCACATTCAGTCCCATTTTGATTTCCAGTGGGACGCAGCAGTAAAATAATCTGAAAATAATGACAAGAACAAATGGTTTCTCTTTATTTTAATGCAAAAAAAAAAAAAAAATCTTGAAATTCCACACAATTGTTTGTTGGAGTAAAAACTGAAAATCTGTCCAAACTTGGAGCCCATTAGTGAAAATGTTCAGTTG
>JAPSES010000236.1:11845750-11860747 GCA_029822895.1 Maxillicosta whitleyi
GTACTAATGTAATGAAGTAATGGTACTAATGTAATGAAGTAATGGTACTAATGTAATGATGAAGTAATGGTACTAATTAATGATGTTCAAAAGGATCATGTGGATGTGGGTCTGGATCAGCACTTGTTCTAAATGTTCTAAAAAAACATGTTCCTTTTTCTGTTACATGTGTTTTTCTGGTATTTTTTTATATATAGTTTAGTTCTAGGAACCAAATATGGTAACTTCATTGACCTTAATTTGGAAAAAAATTCACAAAATTAGTACATTCTTGTTATATCCTCCAATAAGGTTGGAATTTAGATTTTCAAAGTATTTCTGTGAGTTAACTCTAAAGGGTTAATAAATAATGTTTTTTATTTTAATTACACTCAAGTTATCCTTTTTTTTCTTCTTTTTTAATATTTCTATCTATCTATGCTTCCATATTTCCATCTTCTCTTCATATAATTCCTCTTTTTACGGCTTCTTCCTATTTGTCACTTTTATGTTTCGATGCCTAATCTATACAGACCCACTCTCCTCTCCCCCCCACCCCCCTTTTCCTCCCCCCTGGGTGATGTTTGCAACTCAATTTGGCAAATGTAACTCAATATTGATTATTATTAATATTTATCATGTTTGTGAACATGTTTTCCTCTAGTGCTATTAATCTGCCCTGTTAATAAATGTCTGCAGCAGCCCGGGTCCCGAGGCCTCATGGGACCACGGGGGCCACCACACACACACACACACACACACACACACACACCTGCTCTCATCTGCGGGAGGTTGCCTGCTGTCTTCTATTTGCTGCAGGCTTGATAGGGCCTCGGCATATAAACACAACACACACACACACACACTCTATTGGAGGACTGAATGCCTTCAGGGCTGCTCAGCACAAATAACCCATCAATACATCAGCGCCGTTGTAACACCGCCACACAGCAACACAAAAGTGTGCACACAAAAACAAAAAGCACACACAAAAGCTTCATTCTCCTCCTTATTGAGCCGCGCGGATAAATTCACCGCAGCCGTGTGTGTGTTTATGTGGAAATGTTTACAAGTGCTGTTATTGTATTTTTTTGGGTTGTTTTTTAATGTTCATTTCCTGCAATGGAAGGAAAGTGAGGAAGAAAAAAAAAAAAAAATCACAAAGATGAGGGTAGGGACAGCTCCCCCTAGCAGGTTTAAGAGCCTGATCATCCATGTGAGTGAGGTGTAAGAGGAAAAAGGCTTTAAGTACAGGACGTACAGGTAAATAAAACACTATAAACTCATTTATATACGAGCAGAACATCAACCAGAATCAGCTGTAGCCTCTGAACGTCACCTGCTGCGGTTAAAAAAAGACTATAAAGTGTAAAGACTAATGGATAAATGTAGAAAAAATTAAGCTAAAAGGACAAATAAACATCTGAATGTGTGATTTAAGAGTTAAAATTCAAAATATTAGATTTACGATATTAGATAATAGAAAGGTTGACTGATTAATAGCATTAAAGCGTCGTTTATAAACTCATCTGGTTGCATTCTGAGGCTGAATCTCTGATATAAGATGTTTCCAGTTCATATGTACAAATGAATAAAATACTGGATCTGTCGCCTGTAATAAACCTTAATTTAACCCATATTTATAGTGAAATGATCACACACAGCAGCAGGACATGAGCCGCATGTTACATTTCATTCATTTTCTTTCATTTTAATGCATTTTTTCTCTTCTTTTCCATCCATCCTCCCTCTTTTGAGCTGTGGAGTTATAGATAAATGCAAAAAAAAGTTAAATTATTCTAATATGACTGATAAAAAAAACAACATATGTGATTTTAAAAGTTGAAGTACTTTGTTAAAGTTCACCTGATGCAAAATGATTTATGTGCAAATAGATATTAGATACTTATCTACACTTCTACATCATGATGAATTTCATTAAAGCATCACTTTAACTCATGTTTAAACTCATCTGGTTGTGTTTTGAAGCTAAATCCCAACAAAAAAAATGATGTTTTCAGTTCACGTACTAATAAATACTCGAAGTGTCGCCCGTAATAAACCTTAATTTAACTCATATTTCTGGTGGAATAATCACACACAGCAACAGGACATGAGCCGCATTTTACATTTCCATCATTTTCTTTCATTTTAATTAATTTTTTTCTCTTCTTTTCCATCAGTTTCCTCCTTTTTTGGAGCTGTGTTCTTTGTGTTACTTCTCTGATGAAGCCCTGTTGTTGCTTGGAAATGTTTTTACACACAGTTATAGATAAATGCAACAAAAAACAAAGTTAAATTAAGCTAACATGACAGAAAAAAATGCTACATATGTGATTTTAAAAGTTGAATTTTTTTGTTAAAGTTCACCTGATGTGAAAAGATGAATGTGCAATTAGATATTAGATATTTCGCAAAGGAAGACTCTACACCTTTACATCATGATGAATGTCATTAAAGCATCACTTTAACTCATGTTTAAACTCATCTGGTTGCGTTTTGAAGCTAAATCCCAACAAAAAAAATAATGTTTTCAGTTCACGTACTAATAAATACTCGAAGTGTCGCCTGTAATAAACCTTAATTTAACCCATATTTCTGGTGGAATAATCACACACAGCAGCAGGACATGAGCCGCATGTTACATTTCATTCATTTTGTGTAATTTTAATACATTTTTTTCTCTTCTTTTCCACCCGTCCTCCCCAGTTTCCTCCCTCTTGGCGCTGTGGTCTTTGTGTTACTGCTCTGATGAAGCCGTGTTGTAGCTTTAAGTGTTGCTTGGAAATGTTCCCTGGTGCTTTTACAAGGGGAAACAGTGTGGGGTTCTCGCTCGGAGAGGCTTGCTGGTATTGTAGCCGACCGTGCCCTATTTGCTCACTCACTACTTTCTACCACACACACACACACACACACATATATGTACGTATACACACACACAAACTCCAAACACACACCTTCTTCTCCCCTTAACGCCCCCCCTTTGGCTGCCCTGTCACATGCTTTCATTTATACGTCACTTTGACTATACGGTACCCCCGTGCCACTGTGGAAAAATCCACCATTGTACACTTCTTCACCTCTTTTCACTCTCACTGACTCTACCTTTAATTTGCACTGGTTTTGATTTTTACAGCTGCCTCTCTCCTGTTTTAAGGGGGGGGGGGGGGGGTTGTTTCAGGCTCTTTCAGACTCATCAAAGGGCTGCTTACTGCACAGAAACAGGTACCGATATCACTTTGTGGCCCAATAATGCAGCTAAGTGGGACCATATTGACACAATATAGAAGCACAAACAGCAGATTAGGCCTGGGTTTCTACGCCCCCCCCAAACCGCCGCCCCCTTGCACACATATGTACGCTCCGAGCTCCCACATCAAAAATGTTTGGTCATTTATTGCTCAAGCGGCTACCCATTTTTCATATCTGTCATGTCCTCTATCCTTTTATTTTTTTTTTTCTCCCCCCGTCTCACCAGACAGTCTTTTCTCCCCATATTTGGAGCCGGTGCAGAATTTTGCATAGTTTGGCCTTTTCCCTGGATACTGTCTTTTCATCAGTGGCTGGCTTTGCCTTTGAATTGAACCAGATCAATTTACAGCCAGACAAAGATACAGTCTCTGTGTGCGTTGGAGAGGGAAGGCAGTGAGGGAAATAGGACGTGTGTGCTTTATGATGGCCATCACTGGCACACACGTCCTATTTCCAGCTCTTTTTTTTATATATTTTTTTTATATTGTTATCTTAGCCACAGCCATGACTCCACTGTGCTTCTCGCTCTGTAGAAAAGCATACGCCTGGCTCTGGAGTAACTAAAGGCATCCTCACACGCAGCCTGCAGAGCCTCACATTACTGTGCACACTGGTGTTGTGCACGTTACCTCCAAACTCAGGGTTTCCATTAAAAAGCACTAAATAGATTTTGTGAAAATTAAGGCCTTAAATGGCATTAATTCCATGTCCAGAGGCATTAAAAAATCAAATACATTGGATTGAAAAAAGCATTATTTTATACATTTTTCATTTATTTTGATTCTATAAACATTTAATATTTCTGATCGTTAGTACAGTGTAATGATTGACAGGCTGAACCCTTTAATTGGTTATTGTTTATGGCTGATACATGAAGTCACAACGCCGGATTCTTGGAGTGTAACGTCCTGTGAACGTGTTCACGCTGTGGAGAAAGAAAGGAGGGAATATCAGCAAATGTGGGAGAAATGGGAAAATGCAACTTTCAGCAGAAGTGATTAGAGGAGGAACTATTAACTGTGGTTAAAGTCTGTCAATAATAAACTGACATAAAAGTGTTTCTGCAGTCGGACACGTGCATTAAATATGTTTAAAGTGGAATTCAAAAGCATTGAGTTAGATTTGCTGATACCTGCAGAAACCCTGAAACTGTAATCCATTACAGATTACTTATTACTGTTATTTAAAAGTAATTCCTCACCTTCCAATATTATTGTTTTTGAAATGTAAATGTATAACTTTAGTGTCGATGCTACTTTTCATGCAGATTCAAAGCTCATACTAGAATGGTATTTAAGTGTTGTGCAAGGTTAGCTCTTAATGCACACTTCTTTTTTTTTTTTTCCTGCGTGCTTGTTCATATTATACTTTAAATGTGACTTCTATCAGTTCTGAGTCTGAACTGAATGTGACCCTGAAGTGACCCACATGTGCCAAAGTGGTCCTGATGTAATACATGACCACACACACACGCACTCTGCTTACAGAAACAAATATGTTTTTCCCACCACATCTTCTCCCGGGACGCAGAATTGTGACGTTTGTCGCATTTCATTGATGTAAAGGTCGGATAAATGCGACCTGGCCGTTCAGACTGAAGTCGTATTGTAATCGGATTTAGAACCACGCATAAAAGTGGCCTGGGTCGGATTAGTGCGGTTCAGACTGTCTTTAATGGATCAGATACAAAAAAAAAAAAATCATATTTGGACATTTACCTGCTTCTGAACGTAGCCTTAGTTACTTCCAAGATGTAATCCATTACAGATTGCTTGTTATTTAAAAGTAATTCCTTCTCTTACAGAAGAATTGTAATACATTACATGACTCCTAGATTACTTTGGATTTACATACATACTACCGGTACACTGAAGTACATGTGGACAGTAGCTCGGTAAGCTACGCTACGGTCTACGATGTTCCAATCCCAGCAGGAACGCTTGCATTTTTTTCAACATTTTACATGTTCAAACGGGGCGGAGCCGAGGACGTCGGTAGATAAACCTGCAACTGATAAAGGATTCTAACTAGTGATAGAAACATTAGCTTACTTTGTCATTGATGATCACATGGTCATGCTAATGCTAACTAGCTTCTTAAAGCAGAGTTATGGTTAATAATTGTCATTGTAGTTGTTTTTTGACTGGGTAGCTTAGTGGTTAAGACCGCTGACTTTGGTGCGGAAGGTTGCCAATTCAAATCCCAGGTCGGCCCTTGGGCAAGGCCCTTTACATTATACATGCCTATACCTTGTAAGTCGCTTTGGACTAAAGCGTTAAATGTAGTGTAATGACCACACGCCCATGTGGACAGCGGACTGTCCTCTGCCGTCTTCACCCATTGGCTGAACACCAACAGGAAGTAGAACTGTTCAGACGCAGTTTTTTATTTGTCTTGCTTTTTTTTTTTTCAGCGATTACATTATGTGCGAAAAGTGCGTTATTAAACATGTAGCGAGTAAAATGAGACTGAAAATTGATTAATAACACCTCGCAATACTGTGTTACAGCAAAAAAGTAATCAGTTACTGTAACGCATTACTTTCGTAACGCTGACTGTGCATCGCCGTCCACGCCAGTCTGGTGTTTATTCTAAATGAACTGTTCATTCTGTGCGTATTTATAGTCCCTCCGCTGAATCCTCGCGTGCACTTGGCGTTTCTTTCTTCCTCTCCGTACTGAATCGACAGTGCGGCTCAGTCCGTGCGCCACAAGGCACATGTGTTTGTGTGCGTCCAGGCAGACGGCAGAAAATGACTCTAGATTTTTATCTTTCTGCGTTTAAGTCTAGAGTGCTCTGATTAAACACAACCACAGAACAATTTGCCCGTTGTATGGCCCTTCGATCAAACTGCTGATTCCCAGCACCGTGTCAAGTAATTTTACCATGGCAACGCTGATTACAATGTTATCGCCATTTTCAGTATTTTCATTTTTTTGTTTTTTTTTAATCTCGACCCTTAAAAGAAAGCATATTCAGATTATTCCGATAACACTTTTTTTTTTTTGCTTTATGTCTTTTGTTACACTGTTAGAGATTAGCGTCCATAAATGCCATATCTGGTAATTTCGCTATGATATGCTGTAATTATGAGATATCATCTTTACCTACGACACCATCTGATCCTTTGCACATGTGTTTAGAGTGCAGTAACAGCTCCTGCAGTTGCAAACAGATGTGTGTTTGTGCGATAGCCTGCATCTGTGTTCATACGTGCCTGAAGATCTTTGTTATTGCAAGCCACGCTACAAAGCAAAGAGCTCCGTTTATGGCACGCATTTACAATTTATCAAATAAATGTGATGCCTTCATGTGGCCCGGGCCTGGCTCTCAGGCAGAGCGGCGTAGTTTTCCACTGGAATAACAGCCGCTGAACAAGCAGCCCATTGTAGCCGCAGCCAACACCGGGACCCCCAAGGTGCGAATTAATGATTGACCCCTGATGTAATCAGGATAAATAGCTCCTCGTAAAAGAGAAAGAGATGGCGAGAGGAACAGAGAGAGAAAGAACAACATAAGGAGCCAGGGAGAGGAAGGCACTATCTGGCCCGGGTGTTTTTTAAGAAGCCCACTGGGAGACCGGTCTAACATCTCTTTCTGGGTCTTCTGAGACCCAGAGCTAACATACAGCTGTTTAAAAGCAGCTCACTCGTCAGATTTTAGACTCTTCGCCTCCTCCTCCTCGTCCTCTTCCTGGCCCTTTTTCATTATTTTCCTGCTTACTTTTCTCATCTGCAACTTTTTTTTTTTTTTTTTTGGCGCTGAATCTCACCGGCGAACACGGCCAAGCTCGTGATGTATCTTAAAAGAGACGAGGAGGGAGCGAACACGTCTCTAGTGGCGGGTAATCGCACCGTTTTTTTTTTTTTTTTCTTCAGGCAACTTTTTTTTATGAATCAACAAAGTTACAACTGAGACCTAAACACTCCGGTTACCATTTCTGCCTCATTTTACAGCTTCATGTGTCTCACAAAACATGTTTTGTTCATTAAAATTAAGAGCAGTTGTTTTTTTTTGTTTTTTTTTCCCTCCATCTCAATTATTTTATGTAGCAATCTCTCTCTTAGGCTCTTAAAGTCAAATGGTATTTA
Source organism: Maxillicosta whitleyi (assembly GCA_029822895.1). Taxonomy (NCBI): domain Eukaryota; kingdom Metazoa; phylum Chordata; class Actinopteri; order Perciformes; family Neosebastidae; genus Maxillicosta; species Maxillicosta whitleyi. Next base: position 11,853,073 of record JAPSES010000236.1, read on the forward strand.
ATAGATTTTCCGAGGCTGTCTTTGTGCTCGTCAAAATTGCTCTTGATGGGTCAAGTGCCAGTGAGAATTTAGTAAAGAGGGAGAGTGCAAAAAAAAGAAGTGTTTAACAACCTGAAAACACTTTTGATTGTGCAGAGGGAGCAGCAGATAGGGCTGCGTTATAAAACTTTAATTGATCTGTGAAAAGTGGAAGCTACTGCTGGCTCACATGTTCCACGCTTAATTGCACGCCTGGTCTGAGCCCCAATGAAACAGCGATCATTAAAAAAAAAAAAAAAACGGGTTCCATTCCAGTCCAAATCACTGGATGACGCAAAATCAGTCATAAAAGGCTGGATTTTACTGCTGCTGCTTTATATGATAAGTTTCCCGGATCTCGGCGGACAGGCTGCAGGTTTGCCAGGCGCTGAAAAGCCCCTGTCACATGCCTCCGTAGTTTCACGTTTCACATTTAAAACGTACATGTCAGTTAATTTAACGAGATTCAGAGTCCACATCTGTCACTGGGCTGGAAGTCAAATATTTATCATAGTACAAGAAAACCGATGCACCCGCCTTCGGAACGAGCTCTCGCACAAATCCATGATGATGACGATGTTTCTGCTTCGGTTTCTTCATCAGATCATTCAGTCGTCTACGTACGTGCCCTCATATAGACCGCCTCACCTTATTAGGCCTGGCAGAAAATGTTCTGAGATGTTAATAAGAGTGTTGTAGTCAAGACCGGCTAGACCGAGACCGAGACACTGCAGAGACCGGAGGGTACCGAGACCAAGACACTGCGGAGACCGGAGGGTACCGAGACCAAGACACTGCGGAGACCGGAGGGTACCGAGACCAAGACACTGCAGACACTGGAGGGTACTGAGACCAAGACACTGCGGAGACCGAAAAAAGACTGGAGTCGACATGACATGTTCACTCATATGGACTGTAGAGTAAAACGCATTGTTTTAAAGTGTTTTAAAGTGTCATGACCAGTTCCATCATATTCCTGTTGTCTTTTTACGTCCACCAAGGAGGTTTGGTTTTTACCAGGGTTTGTTAGTTTGTTATTTTTGCAAGATAACTCAAAACGTTATGAACGTATTTTAATGAAATTTTCAGGAAATGTTTCGCTCTGAGACAAAGAACAGATGATTAGATTTTGGAACTGATCCGGATCACAGTCTGGATTCAAGAATTTTTTAAAGGATTCTTTCTCATTGCAACATAGGGCCATTTATGTGTATAGAACTAAACACAGAATAACTGGATTGCCTGGCAAAAAAAAAAAAAATACAGAACATAGTTCAAATCCTGGCTCCCCACCATATATTAGCATACCGCCTACTGGTGTATGAATGTGTGTGTGAGGCTTTGTAAGGCGCTTTGAGAACCAAGGTGTAGAAAAGAACTATAGAAGAGCAGAACATTTAGCATTTACATGTTGAAGTGTCCTTGGGCCAAACACTGAACCCAGTCCGGTGTGGCATGGCAGCAGCCGCCCACTGGTGTGTGTGAATGGGTGAATGTGAAGGTGTGTAAATGTGTTATACACCACCACACTGAATGCCACAAGAGAAGAGCATACAAATATAAACTACTATTACAAAGAGAAAAATATATATATTACATAATGTGCAAAGTTTTTGCTCAAACCTCAAGACCATGATAAGACCAAGACCAAGTGAGTTGAGTCCGTGACAAGAACAAGACCACAAAAAAACTGGTGCTGAGAACTACATGACTAGTTAATAATACAGAAATATGAACTGTATTACAATGTGTCAGCTGGAAAAAAAAAAAAAAAACCTGAAAAGCTTCAAGTGTAAGTTAGTTTTGCAGATGTCATCCTGCAGCTTCAGCTTAAACCTGGTCGCGGTGGCGGGCTTGGCAGCCAACGGGATGGAGGCTAACAGTGGGAGAGAGGCTGATTAGAACCACTCCTGCTGTAATTTTGGGCCTAGTTAGCCCGCTGATTGCCAGTCCCTGTGTTTAGATAGTAAAACTGCAGCGCTGCTTTAACTAAAGACACCGGGATCTGGACTGGAGAGGAAAACAAACAGACACACATAGATGAGCTCGGAGAAACAAACACACAAACAAACACAGAGAGAGCCAGCGGTGGAGCGGAGGACTGAACTAAATACAGAATAGAACAGAAGAATCACAAGGAACACATTATGTTTGCACCTCACAGTACTCAGTGGTACAGTAGAAGAGCACTATATGTTGAATTTGTAGCGATTTAATTGTTTTACAAATTAATTTTCCCTATTGAAATTAACCCATAAAGACCCAAAAAATCCACTGGTGACCAAAAGCACCTTCTACTATAACATGTTTAATACCTGTTGATCCATTAATCCTATCAATTCACGTAAATAATTGATGTAAAATACAGTTTGTCGTCTTTTTATGGTCATCAGATATGACCTATTTGGATGTTCAGAGCCTGTGTAGTTACCATGGAAACACTGTCATCTTCTACAACATTGATTCACCAGTAAAACCCATGGAGTTGGATCAATGAAAGTGGATGGAGACACTTGTTTTTACATTCTTTTATTGATATATTTGCTGGAAAAGCCCCTTTTTCTTCAGTTTCCTCTGTTTCTGATATAATAATCCTCAACTTTAAACTGAGCTTTTTGTGAAATTCGTCATGAACAGTGAATTAAATATGGGAAAACGCCCAATCTTCACCATAAAAACACAAAATACAAAGTATAATATTGTAATAAATGATGCTGATCACTTTAAAAAAAAAAAAAAAAAGGGTTAAATAAAGGGAAAAATTGATTTGAGAACTGCCACAAAAGTAGCACTGGATCTTTGAGGGTTTTTAAGACAGAAAACGTGCAATTAGAAAGAAAATAACCATTATATAAACATAATAAAACACAATAAAAATGGTTTTATTAATTAATTAACTTTTATTTATTTTATTTAACCACCAAAAAATGAGACAATGAATGTGTGAGGGAGACAATAGAGGAGGATGATTACTGTTTGGAAGGAGAATCTCCTTCTCCTAAACTATTTCTGATGTTTTCTCTTTCGTGTCACCAACATCGCATTTTCTGTCGCAACGAGGCGAACATGTGAACCGAGCGAACCTAGTATGAGGCCCATCAGTACTGTAAATTTCCACATGTATTTACTTTTTGGTATTTCTGATATAAATATGTTTTTCTGTTGTTTGTATTTTCCAAATGTTTTGCGTTTTTATCTCGGTTATGTTATAAATGAGTTGCTTCGTTAATATCTCTGAGTTTAATTAAATCTTATGAATGAATATTTCAAGAAAAAAAAGACTCACCATCTGTGACTATTAAAGCAAATTACTTGAAGATCAGCTCTTTATAAAGCAATAAACAGTGGTGGTGTTCTGTACTCAGTAGAAATATCAGCTCCTTTTACAACAGACATCATTTCTGTTTCTGGAATATTTCACCTTTATTCCAGAACAATATCTGCCTAAATAAAATGTTGGATCATTTGGTTCCACGTCTGGAACGTCTCTGGAGTTAGTAACAGAACCCTAATAAATGTGGGATTCTGTAACAGCATGTAGAAGGAAAACGATTTAATGACGTATAACGCGTGCGACCCCGGCGCATTTGTAAATGAGCGCGTGCGCAGTATGTTCAGTAAACAAACATATCAACGCGACCGTAAATATGTGGAACCGGGAAGACGACGAGATCCGCCAGCTGTCGTCAGTTCGGGCGGAGGACTCTATCCACGGTAACGTTTATGGAACGGCGAAAGACTTGAAAGAGGTTAGCAACACCGCTATGCTCGGGCTATTTCCGACGCGTAAATTATACGTCATACATACGCTGCGCCGCGTCACAGAGCAAACGCCGGCGTAAAAGCGGTTTAAAAAGCAACGCTCCATGTAAACTGTAACTCTTGTTTTTCCAACCGTCTACCGGTGAAAATACACGGGGATAGCAGTCAAAACCGTGACTTCTCACCAGTATCAGATCGATGTTCGAGCTCTGACGTCACACGGGCTCGTGAAACAACAATGGCGTCCCATATGGATGCGATGTTTATGCAAATTTATTAAAATAAGGTATTCCTCTGACATTATTTATCTGCAAATATTCTTCATAATCAGCAGCTAATCTAGTGTTAGTTAGTTTTCAGTCCACTGAGGGCAAGAATAAATTAATACCAAATATGTATCCAAATATACAAATAATATAAAATGTATAATAACAGTATTTCTTGTCTTATACGCCTTATTTCATCCTTTGTTAACCCTCAAATAAACAATGAATGAACCCCTTTGATGATAGAAATGACCATAAATGAGGATAACATACAGTACACCATGATGTTTTTTGTTTTTTTTTTTTTTTAAATCTTAGCTCCCACAATTCCTTGCACTCAGGCAGTTTGGCATGGCTTGCCTGGAACATTACAAGGTCGTGAGTCGTGGTTTGAAGTCGTGACATATGGGCTCAAAAACCCGCCTGGAATGCACCAATATTCCAGCATGTCTTTGGTTCGGCTGTGGAAATCAGTCAGAGGTGGAAAAAAGGTGATGACACCATCTCACCTTTTTTTTTCCGGAATCTCTGTGTAAACGTGGCTGTAGACCCAAAGGCCTGAATCAGCTGCGTCAGTCATGTAAAAAGTACAAAGTTCAAACTCTGGAATGTACTTCAAACCCTAGAAATGCTTTGTTTCTTTGTAAAGTCGCTGAATATTACAACACCAGGTGGTTTTCAAGAAGCATCTATAGACTCTGTTCTTTAAAGTCTATTTACTGCACTGATGTCTGAGCTGCCCAGACCCTGTGGTGTGTGTGTGTGTGTGTGTGTGTGTGTGTCAGTTTACTCTACCTGACCCCAATGCGAAAGAAAAAAAACAAACCCTACTAACCCCCAGTCTGCAGTCGCACCTACTGTTCTGTATATTTCCTGTACACCTTGTGTTATATGCTATGTTTATGTCCTCTATTGTAAATCGCTTTGGATAAAAGCGTCTGATAAATGTAATGTAATAATGTTTTCTCATGTCGCACCTTTTTTTGTCGCTTCATCTGTCGAGCGCGATATTCACTGCTCTAGACACGAATGGGTCGTCTTTTATGATCCTGTACGTGTGTGAAATGCGTGTGAAAATGGAATCGAAGACATTTAAGTCGGTTTTGAATATAACCGGGGGAAAATCCACAACATTTTCGCTCCTTCTTCGGCTCAGACAGACATTCCAAAAAAAAAAAAAAAAAAAAGATTACGTCTAACACTTGCAGTCTCATTATTTTGATGAGATCCTGCAACACACACACACAGACACACACACAGACACACACTCACCCTGCTGTCAGTGTCAGACGTGACAGTAATGCTGGGTGACGAGGCTAACCAGGTCAGTGATAGACACAGCCATTACTTGTAAGATGAGTCCTGGCAAACAAAACAGCGAATACGACCAATTTGCAGGAGTTCGGTGAAGTTTCCCATCAGGGACTTGGCGAACCTCCTCCTCCTCCTCCTCGTCTTCATCTGTCTGTTTTTTTTTTTTTTTTCAGATAACTTCTGGAAAATCAGTGAAATAAGTATTTTGGGAGCAGAATGCCAGCAGATGGATAGGTTTTTTTTTTTTGGAGGACCCCCCTTAAAATCTCTTATTGCAAGCTGTGGTTTTCTAGTGATTTGGTGGTTTGGTGGGTGATATGAAACTTAAGGTCAAGAAGTCATGTGACGAATGTGACTGCAACACCACCGTGTCTATATTTGGACGTCTGAGGAACTTAATATTGTACTGTATTTGAGATATTGTGGATTATTTGGCTTCTCTGCTGACTTTTCTACTATGAAATCAGACGTAGATTAATTTAATTAATCAGAATTAACTAATGTTTCAGAATTTTCATGAATAACGGAGAAATCTGGGTTCAGACTTTTTGAACTGTTAGGGCCCTCATATATACAAATACAATTAACAAAGACTAATAAAAGTATGTAATAAAGTATGTGTGTGTGGCTGTCTGTGTTGGCAGCTATTTTATTTATTATTTGTTGTTTTTAAGAAGTTTGTAAATTGATTTCTTAGGATAAAGGTGCAGATAAAATAAGACTAGTGTTCTTTCTGCTGCCTTTCATTCTAGTACGGAGAACGTTTATATTTCTTTGTTTTGTTTTTTTTTTCGTTTTAAAATTGAATGAAATAAATAATAAAATAAATAAATGACCCCTGTTTATCAGAAACACTCAAGAGCTCTGAAGAACCCTGAAAAAGACACATGCACGTGTCGTAACTAGGCCTGGGCAAAAAATTGATCCGATTTTAAAGTCAAATCGATTCATTTTTTTTAACGAAACTCGAGTTTTAAGATTTTTTAAAAAATTTCCTGTCCCTATACAATTTATATTTCCAAGCGCACGCATTTAATTTTTACTTTCGCCATGACCCTTCAAGGCTTCCCGTAATGCACTTCCCGCAGTGCGTTTCTCTCGCTAATGCTAACACATCTGCTAAACAAAGTACTCTACCGCAAAGCTATTGGAGCTGTGTTCTGTACGAGAAGAGTGGAGCAAAGTGGGAAGCAATCACGTGTGCGATTACCTACTTTATAGCTATGGCTGTGCTTCCGATTTACTCGAATTGAATCATGAATCGACTTTTAATGAAAAGAATCAAAGGGGTTTTTTTGGTGGTGAATCGTTCAGCCTTATTTGTAACCTTAAAAAGCTAAACTCATGATGATTAATGTCATGTTGGACCTCCTATGTGCCCGTTTACTAATGTTGTTCTCCTAAACCTGTTCTGCTCAGATGACAGCGAGCCAGTGGACAGCATGTACGACACAGAGGCCGACCTCCCGGGTTTAGCGTCGGGCGGAGGCGGTGCCGACAGCCCAGAAGACGACGCAGAGGACGGCGTCATCAACATGTCCCCGCTGCCGTCGCCGACCCCTTCCCATCCCAACAACCACCACCACCATCTGCTGCACCCCCACATCTACGCCACCCACCACCACCACCACCTCCACAACAACAGCAACAGCAGCAGCAATGACCAGGACTTCACCACGCCGAAGGAGGGCTCGCCCTATGAGGCGCCCGTCTACATTCCAGACGACATTCCCATTCCCAGCGAACTGGAGCTGCGGGAGTCCTCTGTGCCCGGTGCCGGCTTGGGCGTTTGGGCCAAGACCCGCATCGGCGCTGGAGAGAGGTTCGGTCTTCACAACACTCTGCATCATGGGGCCACGGGCAAAGACGGCTCCTTCGGATGGGTGGTAGGAAGCACCCCCCCCCCCCCTCTTTGGGCTTTGTTTTCTGGATTTCTGTCATTCATCATCTTCTTCTCCACATGTCACTCATGGAACAAACATACCAAACATACACATATGTGTGTACTGGAATAGCAGCTGCGTGGCCTCGTGGTTAGTGCCACTGCTTTAGGTGCAAAAGATCAGTTCAAGTCCCATGTGAACCAATTTATCTTTCTGAAACTCTTGTATTTATAATTTATTAGAAATCCCTCAGTGATAATCGTCCGACTTTGGCTATTGTTTATCTTGTCACTTCTTTCGTATAATGCCGAATCCAGTATCTAACCACATAAATTACATTCATCCACGTCTTAACTTGATCTGATCGTTCATTTATTGGTGCTACCAAGAAAATCCTCCGGTAGTGGATTCATTGGTTTGTCCCAGTGACTG
>JAPSES010000236.1:11867524-11888259 GCA_029822895.1 Maxillicosta whitleyi
TACTTCATGGTACCTAACAGAGCAGGTCCACTCACTGTTCATACACAGGTGGACCTTACAGACCCTGTAGAACCACACTGGACCTGAGATTGTTCCCACATTGGAACTGTCACTGTCTTAATGACCAAAAACAGTCGCGTGCCTGATAAAGGGTGAAGAGCCTGGTGTAGGCCAGCTTTAAATATGAAGTGTCATCAGATATGTTTTGTTATGATGTGATGCTATTTTTTTTTTTCCTTTGTTTTATTTATTTATTTAATCTTAGATGGGGACACATTGCCCTGACCTTTTGTAGGGTGGGTAATGTGTTTTTTGTTATGTAGAAAATCTAAAAGTATTGAGGTTTTTTTTTTCCTGTATGACCGCCACTTTGGTTTACCTTGACTCTTCAATAAAAAGAATGTTGGAAAAAAAACACACACATAGTGGAAGTGTAGAGGAGCAGAGGGAGTCATAGAAAGATGGAGTAAGAGGAAGGCAGAGAGGAAGCCTACTATTGTCTGTCCCGGGGCGTTGGGGACTGGAAGACGTGTTAACTCAGACTCATTTCAGCGAGACGGACAGCTCAATCTAAGAGCTGCTTCGCTGCAGGCCATGGCCATTCTCCTCCGTCTCAGACTCCCTCTCTGGGCCAGCGCCGAGTCATCCATTTAAAAACCATTATGCTCCCCCTTTAGCACAACATGATAGAACGCCAGGGCCCTGGGTCCCTCCGTCTCTTTGCGTCTGTGTTTGTGTGTGAGTGGGAAGCCGACCCCTCAGGATAGGAAGGCCTGGGCAGGCAGAGGCCCTCTGAGAGTCCAGCGCTGGGATCTACTGTCAGACTGACTGCTGCTATTATCTGGCTGCTAGATTGGCTCTGCTGGCCTATTGATAGAGACATGTCCCCGTACAATGGGTGGAGGTATTGTGCTCTTCATTGACTGCCGCTGAATGGACTCACTGATCTAACTCCCTCTGCTTTTTATTGGGGCAGCGGCAGGGGGGGGGCATGTGAGGATATGTTTAGAGGAAGTAGTGTATGTTTAACCCTTTGTCTGGCAAGTGACTATTTTTGGTCATTTCTGTAAATATTCACGTTGTAAGACAGTTATACAGTAACAGTTCCAGTGAGGCTACGATTTCAGGTCCAGTGTGGTTCTACAGGGTCTGTAAGGTCCAGCTGTACATGAACAATGAGCGGACCTGCTCTGTTAGGTACCATGAAGTAATGGTACTAATGTAATGGTGAAGTAATGGTAGTAATATAATGATGAAGTAATGGTACTAATGTAATGGTGAAGTAATGGTACTAATGTAATGATAAAGTAATGGTACTAATGTAATGGTGAAGTAATGGTAGTAATATAATGATGAAGTAATGTATGTGAGGTAGGGGCAGGAGTTATATACGTGGGGTGGCATGAAGCGAAAGTGAAGCTTCACATGTTTTCAAGGTCCAACTCCCGGCTGCTCGGCCTCTATTATACAGCAAATCTTCACTATTTCTAACCTGTATCCACTGGACCCCTTCCACTGCTCTATGGGCCCCCCCAGAACTGCTGGGCCCCATTTACAGCGCTCTAGCCCAGTAATCTTAGCTTTTATCAATAAATCTTTAGTAATCAAAAGAAAAAAATGCTTCGACACATAATATAATCTGCGATTGTTTGTGTTCAAGCTTTTTTTTTAAATTCTTGGATAGATTATCGACTACATAAAAAGAACAGCAGCGACTATGACTGACCTTAAGAAGAGAATCAAATCTCTAAGATGTGTCTCCATTCGGAACATTAATTAAGCAAACAACCTCCAGCATAGCCAAGCCCAAACTGATATTAATGGTGTTTACTCTCCCTTTCCGTTACCCTGTGACCTCTGGGCGAGTCCTCACACCTCTGAATCACACCTTTTGAAACACCTCCAGCACCGATTAGCTTTGTCTTCTCCTTTACTATCTTTTCTTTTCTCCCACATGAGTATTTGCTGTCTCTCAATTTATTTGTTGAAAGGTCAACACGAACAGGGTGTGTAATCAGATGAGTTGTCAGTTTTAGATGTTTTTATGAGCTTCTTTCTCAACTTTTGCTCTCCTCCTATAAAATGCAAACAATAAACACCGTGATACCTTCGGGGGAATTGGGTATTCTTCAACGTGACAACAAGGACACGCTGCGTTTTGATTTTTGAGGATGTATATTAAACCTGGACAAGGTCAGCACAAATGTCCAGGAGAGTCCGTGTCAGCCCTGGAGCCATATTTGTCTGTTTGCAGCGGTGGACCTTGGGATGACTTTGTTGCCAAGCAAACTTCTTTCTCTCCCGTCCCTCATTCTTTTGGTGTTTACTTTTTGTGGGGTGATTTTCCATATCAGTGTCATTCATCCACTGATGTGTGGAAAGAGGCGAAAAGTATGCTAGCTCTTCTGTTTACCCTCTTATTGACTTAACGATAGGGTAAGACGTCTGGCGGGCACTCTCGCGCCGCCAACGTCCTACGTGACAGATACCCATCCAGCTATGGCATCAAGCATCTCCCTCGCCCTCCGACAGGCGCTAAATCTTCGGCTTGACAGCTTGCTTCATACTGACGTTATGCTCCTTTTGTTCCCAACCTAATCGCTAAGCTAATGTCCTTGTCTCCTAATGTCAGGGAGAAGAAGTCCTGGCGCACCCTGACACTTATCTGTCCTGACCCACCTCTCGCCTCCTAAAGTGTTTGCTCGCCTTTTGTGTTTTGCTGGAGGAGGGCGGATGGCCAAGTTATTATGCACCTAGATATCCCTATAGGGCATTCAAGGTGCAGTTTGAAACTTGTCTGATCTGTTTGCGTTTCACAGAAAGGTTCTTTATCTTGATGTTTGGCCCGTGAGGTGACTGGTACCACACTGATAGGGCAGAAACTCCCAGGGACTGCCAGGAGACAGTAGTCACACCAGCTGAATGGAGACTATGAGACAGACTGAGAAAGAAAAGCAGATAAGAAGAGATAGAGTTGTTACCAGCCTGATTTGACCCATGTGCTTTGTAATGTTCTCACAGTGACGGCCGTGTTCTGACAGTTCACATATCAACGGCAGTTAAGGTCACGGAAATTAACCAACATCAGGGAACCTCCATTCTCTTCGAGCCAATTATTAGACACTTATCCTAACATTACTTACTTAACTTGAGCCCCCGCTGTGCAGATTATTGTAAAGCATGAGTGAAGCTCTTCTCGTAAATGGGGTCATTATCATGTCTTTTCGTAATCAAATCAGGACCATGGTCTGATGAACATGGCCTTGAGAGTACTTCTCCCTAAAGGAAAACAGCAGGCCCTCTTGGTTTTTACCTATATGAAACTAGATTATAATTGTATTCTGGAATGTAAAAAATGTAGATATTTCACATTCTCAAGCTGTATTTTACTCTAAGGAATAAACTTTGCCAAGACTATGACTTCTGCTGTTTATTCAGTACGAGGCTGATATGTTCAAGTCAAGTTAATTTTTTTATCTGGCCGAAAATTACAAATCACAAGGTTCCTTTAAGAGGTTTTAGAATCTCTAAAGTATACAGCGTCATCAATAATTTACTTTACACTTTGAATATGGAAAACTCACCTCAGAACCTTTTCAGTGGAGAAAAAATGGATGAAACTGAAGATGATGAACAAGACAACCAGACGTACAATAGGTGTTGTGTGTATAGAAATGTATAAGTAAATATAAATACAATAATGAGTATCATTTTAGCTGTAAAAAAATTAACTGTGCAATGTAATGTAAAGTCTTCACTCCAAACCTTTTGATCAGGCTTGTTTCATAGACTTTAACGCTGCTTTGTTGTGATACATTCATGAACCAGACAGATTTTGCCAAAAAGTAGAACTGTGACTAAAGAAAACCTTAACAAAAACCCCATTTGACAAAACGAACCTTTAAACTTTATGATTGTAACAAATATGCATATGTATGTGTTTAAAATGCCAATTTTGTTAGATTGGTTACATAAATTATGTTTTAATGAAAGGAGTTACTTTGGCACATGTGCCTACACTCCCACATCGTAATGAAAGGGATATCAAACCTGCGGTTTCTAATAACAGTATTGACCAACACTATGCGGTTTTCTGTCATCATTATTCGACTTTGACAGAAACCCCAAGTTTACACACGGAGCGAAAACACCAGAGAGAGAGCGTAACACCACAAGTCCCGGGCCTGGGTGCTGTAATATCTTCCATTCACGTTCATTTTATGTAGGTTTTAAACATGCCATTAGCCAATTTAATCCAATTTTCCCAGCTTTCGGAGCACTCCAGTGGAACAGATTCCATCTAATATTAAACATATGGTCGCCGTTGCCCCTAGAAACACCGCAGCAGCACTGGGCTTTTTTAAGAAGCTGTTAAAGACAAGCCTCATGTGTCCCGGCGCAAACCATTGTCAATTATCTTCAATGAACACGGTAATTGATAACGAGGAAGCAGGGCAGCAAATTAAATGTCAGGTTTGATTAGCGGCCTGATGCCTTATCATTTGTTCATAACTCGTTACCAACATCTGTTAATTATTTAATAAATGAATCTGCGGGCTCAGATGAAAGGTGTGCAGGCTCCAGAGGAAGTACATGGGGCAAAGTCATCCATCTTTGAAGAGAGTGGAACTCGACAAATATTGTCCCTGGGATTTGGGCTGTTATTACTTGGTCATTGGTTTCAGACCTCAGCTACTCCAGCCAAGCAATCTCAATGGAACCTCTTGTTTGGCTGAATAAACCCCCCCCCCCCCCAACAGTCTCCTCACGCATCTCCTCCACAATGCTATCCTTTATTGCACGAGGTTTCTCTTTGCAGCCGTGTTTTAAACATTAATTTAAAAACCCTCACGTTGGTCCATCATTCGTCTATAGGCGAGCCCAGGTAACTCCTGTCCAACCCCCCCCCCTCTCCATCTCCCCCCGCTCTTGTATGTATCTTGCGGAAACCCCATCGTTCATCATTGCCCTGATGAATAGTCCCATCAGTATGAGCCTCAGGGCAGAGCCAGACAATGACACTGCTCTTTGCCACAGTGGAAGATGATGACATTTATCAAAAGCTGTTTATGTTGCTGATTAGATTTATGTTATCATGTAGAAATATGGTATTTGAGGGCCCCGTATTACCCTTTTCGGGCTTTCAACTCTCGTTGCTCGACTGATATTTATAAATTAGACTGAAAACCATCTTGTTTCAGCCCCGATTTATCTGTCATACTTGGCATCAAGGATCTGTGTGAATGTGTTGCATTCGTGTGTTTAGAAGCCTATATTTGTTCGCCCTCCAGTGTGAGACCTTTGTTATTCACAGATCACTCACTCTTTCTTCCATTTCCACTCACTTTCCCTTTCTCCCTCACTTTAAATCTCAATCCCTTGTGCTGCTTAACATTTCTGTGAATCAGGCAGGAGGTGCTGACCTATTAATCAGGTTCCCGTGGCTGTTGTGATTGCCATTTTCCATAATCAGAAACACAACATGGCCCAAAATCCTTGGGTATGGAAAGGCCTTTTTGCGTTTAACTCGTTCTACAGGTCTTCGGTTCTACTGTAAACCTCAGTTCAGGGATAATTTAGCCCAGGAGAGAGCTGGAACACCCAACTGTGTCCTTTAATTACTTTTTATTAGGTGCAAGACTAAAGTTGTGACAGTGTGTGCATGTGTTACAGTCATATAGTCACGGTAAAAGCAGCTTCTACGTAGGTTATACACATGTACAGTGTACATGTGAGTGTAAGTGCACATATATGTCACCACAAATGCAAAGAGAGAGACATGGGCAGGCAGGGAAAAGACCTTCTGCCATGTTATTCTTTCCTGAACTTGGTCATTAAGAATAACAGAGTAGAGTGAGAAGCTTAGCACGATGACGACATTAGATCTAAAAACAGTGTTGAATTGTTGAAGTGTCGAACACGCCGGGACGTCTTTACTTTGGAAACTCTCCGGAATCGCATGAGTGACTTTCGCTCATTTTCTCCGACACTGTCAGTGGAAGCGAGACCTGGAGTCTTGTCTGCATGAGACAACAAGGAGGGTTTTGACAGTCCAGATTTGCAGAGGTGTGTATTTTATGTGCACATGTCCACATTTCTGACTATTAATCATCTCGGGCACTTGTCCACCCTCCCTATAATCCTAAATCTGTCAGATTTCCCCAACTAAAACAGGATCTCACAAGGAATCTTGTGTAATATCTTAATTTAGTACTAGGGGTCGTGTCAAAATGATGAACAACACATGAAACAGATGTTTCCCAGACATTTCATTTATGAGATATCATTGCCTCGTTCAATTTTGCTCATGTGGCCCTGCGCTCACTATTCTGTAATAGGGCATGTTATTATTCAGGGAGTGTTGTTAAACATCAGTGCAGTTCATTTTAATCTTTCTTATTGTTGTTGCCATGAAAGCTTCAGTGAACAGAATATGATTTAGAGCAGACCATTTACTTTGCAGTTAGGATTTTCCCTAGTTTTTCAGGGGCTTCAGACACTTTCTGGATTTTTTGTTTTTACTAAGAATCAGTAGAATAAGACCAATGTGTGGGTTTGGAGGTTCTACTGTAAGAGAATAATAGTTTTCCAACAACAAATAATCATTTCACATCGTTTTCGGTTCTTAACATCATGTCTTTGGAGAAAAAAAGTTGGAAAAACCTGAGCTGAAGGTAAATAAACAGCATCCAAACACCTGAGTTTGCATTTTGCTGCTATAAATAGCTTGGGTGCTGCACCTGTCTGATAATTGCTACTAAATGTAAAGATCACAAATGCAAAGATGTGTAACTTCACACTCTAAGTCTAGTCATAGTCACAGCTAAAATATGATGAAACAAATTAAAAAGTACATTTTATGAGGTAAAACAAACAGCATGGGTGTTATTTTTTTGTAAGTAGTATGTTAAACTAACCTCTGTTTGCTTTTAACCAGGTTTTTGCAGATCCTTAAAGGACCTTATTTCTAATTTTGACTTTGTTTGTACCATAACCCTTTTGGAAAGGAACAAATTTGAATCCATCTGTCAAAAAAAAAAGTAGAAAAACATACTTCTTGAAACTTTTCAGAGTATTATGTCTTGCATCTCAGGCCTCTCCCACTGTCTTCTATAGACGTCACAAAATTCTGCCCTTTGTCACTCTTTGTGGAGGCCAGCTGATGTAGGTGTAGCTGGTACCCAGCGGTACCCAGCCCGCCACATGGTACCACAGAGGAGTGGAAAAAAACCTGAAAAATGTCCTACATCTCTGAGACTCTTATGCCTCGGCCATGTGATATTGAATTGATGCCAAACAACAGAACAAAAGCATTGTCATAGCTGTGGGTGTGAGAGTGTGTATGTGCTGGGTGAAATGGCCCCCACCCTTAACAGCAAATAAGACCAGGGCATGCATATTTTATCTATCCTGAGACTAAAGAAGTGTCAGGTTTATGCCGGTTAATTACTCGTCAGTATTTAACAGCAAATATCAAATAGTGGACACCTGGTTTGTAAAGCAGCGCCGTGAATGTTGCCTTGTTTCTTGTTAATTTACTGAGTCAGGGCGTTTCTGATCACAAAGCCTGCTCCCCTCTGCTGGCCAACAGCTCACAATGCTACACTGTGAATAAGTGCTAAGTGCTTTTAATGTGGTGTGGCACACAGGCACAGAGAGAGAGAGAGAGAGAGAGAGGCTCAAACAGGAGAATCAAACTGACCAATAAAGACTCATAATGCACATACTGTACACGGTCAGAAAGTCACACCTACAGCACGTCACCTACCAGATCACTCAAGTAGATTTTTTTTTCATTCTTCCAACACTCTCTGGTGGAGTAAAGGGTACTCTATATGTGTCACAGATCAGTCAGTATTATTTTAACACCTGTTTTTAACAAGAAAAATCAATGTATTTTTTTGCGTTTTTGCACATATTTGCCTTGTGGACATCCCTTTGACTGATATTTTTCTTTTCTATTTGACTAAAAGTGTAGAAGGCACCCAGTGTTTTCATTTTTGTCTCATGTCACCTCTGTCAAGGTTTCCAGTGAGATGACGTAGCGACACAAAAATACAGACTAGAGTCGCACGATATATCGTTTGAGCAACGTCATCGCAACATACGTGTGTGCAAGGGTCACACTGCAGGTCCTGCAATGTAGGAGGAAATCGAACTCAAAGTGTTCTCTTTTAATTTCAAGGGTACCAGACACACACTGCGCGCAGCGACCCACCAATCACAGTTATTCTTAATCAGTTTGGAGTGAGTCACTGGTAACAACACTGAAAAATTAGCAACGAACAAGAGAAAATCACCTTAAATGAAGACTTGGTGCCAAAAAAGAAAAGCAAAGTCACTTATCTGGAAGTATTTCAACTCAAGAAAGATGATATTGAAACACATGTTCTGTCTCGACAGCACCTTCCACCTGTTGCCACGAGAGGAAACACAACTAATTTGTTTGACCATTTATGTCGGCACCAAACAGTTGTTTTATACTACTCAGTATTTTTTCATATCGCAATATATATCACTGGATTTTTAAAAAATCACGTCGTTTTTTTTCTGATATGGTGCAGCCCTGCTACAGGCAGAACTGTTACTATTATCCATACATACATTTTCTTTGTGAGGGTTGTGGGGGGGCGGTGCCGATCCTCTAGCTGCCATGTCTCTAGTTCATCGCAGGCATCAGTTAGCGTCACCATGTCTTTATTCCGTCAGACTGGCCTCGACAAACCTGTCATTTTTTGATCGTTTTTAATCATGTGAACTCTGATGTGGTGTTTTCTAAGCCCATGCATCTTTTTCTTTCCTTCTTCAGCCTTTTGAAACTAAATTTGTCTCCTTGTTGTTACAAATATCCACATGCTGAGTATCACCACATCCCTAATTGTTCCAATTTGTCACATTGAAGATGTGGTTGCATCAGTTTCATGCAGTAACACAATGATGTAACCCGCTACATTGAAAGTGCACTTATATCCGCAGTGGAAAATGAAAGACCTCCTACCTAAAGCGAGTAGAGTCAAGCTGGTACTGTGCAGCGGAAAAAGTGCCAAAAGGCGTTTCACTTTCACACAAACATGCTTCCATTATACCCTCTCACAATGGTCAGCACCCGAGTGTGGTCTCCATCTTTAAAATGTGTTTTCATGACAAAATTCACGACATATGCTTGATTATACCAACATCACACACTTAAATATCCTCCTTTGTGATTCATTGATTTTTCACCCCCTAGTCACAACGATATGTAGCCTCCCTCTCTATTTTTCTTCTTCCTCTTTTCTTTTTTGCTCCCTCCTCTTTTCCTGGCCTCCGGGGTCCCAGTGCTTCTAATTCGGCCTTATCAGTGAAGTAATTTAGCTGCCACAGCTTGGGTTTCTGTCGCGCGGCAAGTGGCCCCATTGTCCTGCCCTGCTGTTGCTGAGATAAACCCTCAGATTGAACAAAGTCCGTGCTGACCTTTACAAACTCCCAAATCTCGCTCGGTACACCCCTCCAACAGAGATTCCCTCTGCCTCAGGCTCTTTTTCTGAGAATGGGGAGGTTTGGGGCACATCAGTCAGGAGGGAGAAGGTGAATGAGTGTGTGTGTGTGCTTGTGTTTTTGTGTGAAAGAGTGAGAGTGTGTGGGGTCAGGGTGGATTGAGTGAGCGTGAGATGGACAGGGAAGAGGGATTAAGATGGCTGACTGAGCCTGTCTATATTTCCAATGGCACTTTGCTCTAAGAGGGAGGCAGAGGAAGAAAAAGTGCACTGCAAGCAAAGCATTCAAGTGTGCATTTTTTTCTGTCTCCTTCAGACTGCTAGAGAAGGCTTTTGTGTGCCACATTCTCCGACCTTCCTGCCTTCCAGCGTTCAATCATAAATATGATTTCTTTGAAGTAAAAGAGACAGTTTGCGTCTTAGCTCTTCGTACTTGCTGTTGGTGTCTTACCCCCCCCGAAATGGCTCATTGAGAGGATCCTGACAAAAGCACCGTTGAACCCCTCGTCTTACCTCCATTGTTATCTATCATGTCCTTCATTCCTTGGCAGAAGGCCCAAGAGGAATCTGTCGAGAATGTTGCTTTGACACACTGTGAAGCGGCTGGAGGGGAACGGTTTAAGCCAAGTGGCTGCAGTTGAATGGGGTGGGGTGGGATGGTGCGCCGGGGAGGTTCGGGGGCACAATGCAACAGGAGTACTCTCTCCATTGTGAACTACTGTCATCCTTCTGAAGCTACTTGACTAGCTCTCCACGCCGCAAATCCTCTCCGCTCTCTGTTCCAGCCGTCTGTCGGTCAGGCAGGGAACCTCATCAAAAGGTCTTGGAGTTGGGGATTGAGGCTGAATGGGCGGAGGGAGGCAGGATGGTGGCGGTGTGGAAGGCCCAGTTCAGACCACAGATTCATGACAGGACAAAATCACTTTAGGATGTTAGAGGGAAAAGTGGCAACAGTGTGAAATGGCCTGTCTATCATACACCTGTGGCTCAGCTTGTTAAAATAGCTTTTCAGTCAAGGTACGGCCATAAAACAGGGTCTCAACTTCAGATTTTGGAGACTGTGATGGAGGATCGGCAAGAATCTGCACCGCTCGGCTATTCCGCAAACCAGTTAATTGTCTTTCACAAATATATCACCCTTAGTAGTTCTGAGAATTAAATTTACAGAAAAGACAAACAAGCTAATGCCAGAAAAAGGCAACAAAATCAACATGCAAGCAGTAAAAGGGGGAAAGAGCGTGAAGCTGGGGAGGAAGGCAGCCATTTGGTACATTTTGCTGTCAACGCTTGTCGTGCAAATGACTCTAAATCCAAAGGGTCCGTGGACTGGAGCTTATCTTTCTCCCCAAAAACATATTAGTACAATGTTGTCCTTATGTTTAATGTTTATGTGCTTCTTAGAGGTGATACCAGTTCCTCCACCCAGTAGAATGACTCCAGGACTGGACTGCAGGAATTCTCAACCATTTTCTTTTTGTTGGTCTTTTTTGTTTCATAATTATAAGAAACTCAACTGAATCAGAATCTAAAGAAAGAAGATGGTTCATCAACTTTCACGATGTTACAAATTATATCCAGCTCCAACTATGAGCCTGAAAAGTCATCTAGTTGCGTTGGAGTGAACTGGAAGGTTTGATCATGACATAGATCTGTTTATTGGAAGTAGGTGTGAGTTTGGAGTTGTCTGGTTGGAAATCTTTTTGGTCAAAGAACAGCTACAAAACAAGGTCTCGACTTGAGATTTTGGAGTCAGTGATGGAGAATCTGTACTGCGCTCTCCATTAGCCAGGGTGGCCCAGTGTTCATCCCACCCTCCATCTCTCCATCCCTCCATCCATCCTTCTTCCTTTCCACCTCCCCCCGCCTACCACCACCTGCTTGCAAGCCACCACCAGTGTTCCCAGGGAGATGAGCGCCACGGAGAAGAAGGCCCACAAGGGATTAACTTTTCACATGGCTGGGAGTCCTCGTCTCAAAAGACCTGACAACCCCAGACGGCTTGATTAAAAAAGAAAAGAAGAGAAGAGGAAAGGAGGGAGGGAGGGAGGGCACAGGAGGAGGAGAAGAGGGGGAATTCTTCACATGATGGCCCTGAGAGAGGGATTTTGGATATTGGGTGTCTTTTTTTCCCTTCGTCCAAAGCCCCCATGTCCTGGTTGAGAATGAGCAAATTGTTCCTCCTGTTCTCTCGGCAGTCCCTGTGTTCCTCGGCCTAAAGATGTGGGTGGGCACTAGCACACATTGTTGACTCCTCGCAGGAGAGCTGAAGATGTCTTCTGCTTAAAATGAGGAAAATCATGATGGCGGTAATGACTCTCACCTGTTTATTTTACCCTTGAAGTGTATCAGAGAATCGCACAATCCCCGTTGGTACCAATAGGCTGTTTTTACCACAGTATGATCATATCGGGACAAATGATTTATTTATTTGTCATGACTGTATTCGATCAAAAGCACCCTGTTGTTCCGTGTATGTCAGCATTGCATTACAGTCAAGGAAGACATTGGCAGAGAGAGTCGGCGAACCGTTGCCGGCTTAAAGTTCTAGTGTTCAAGTGGCAAGGCGCCCTATTTCCCCTCACTCTATCCCAGATAAATTGGGCCTCTCAGGTTTGTCTGTGAGAAAGAGAGGACAAAAATCAAAACAAACGCTCCCACTGAAGTGAAGATGGGAGTAGGGGTTGGCTTTCCTCTCTGGCTAGCGGATCAGCAACTCAACCTAGCGGGACAGCGGGCCACTTAATACCCCCCATCTTGTCCAGGTAACAGAGTGGCCCGACAGGGGGGTCAGGGAAGGTAGCAGGGTATCGTCTTACAGATCACCACTCACCCTCTGGCTTCCTCCACATGGCTCACTTACCCTTTTCTCATCTCCGCTGCCGGGACACACTCACCCTCTCTTCCCACCTCCTCCAGACAGGATACAAACATCCGTTGAGAAGATTTTCAAGGGTGTTTGCGTCGAATATTTTTCTAAATGTCTGGCGTTAACCAAAATCTATATGGATAGCAATCAGTCCGTGAGTGACAGTAATTATTTAGAGAGTGTGGTCAGCGCATCAACTAAGTAAATGTTCGCAGGTACTGAAAATAAATAGAACCACCTGACGTGTCTTTATCCGCAGATACCAGTTATGTGAGTTACTGAGAGAAAATGGAAGTTTGTTCACTGGTCTCATACACGACTATCCTCAAGACCCAGCATTGTATTTTTTTTTTTTTCTCTGTAGGGCACAATAGTTTCACAGCTTTACTTAAAAACACTTTTCAGAGTAAATGACATTCAATAAATAAATAAATAATGTATTATATTCTTGCCAATGAAGACAGTTATTTCATGTTAAAAATAAAAAGCTTTCTCTGGGTAAACAAATTAATCGCCTTGCACAAATGTGGACCCAAATTACATTACATTTATCAGACGCTTTTATCCAAAGCGACTTACAATACAGGACATAAGCATACCATATAGCACTTGCAGATACAAGGTGTACAGGAAATTAGTCAAATGTAGTCATTTAATGTACAAATAAACTAATGCCCGGAAATGTTAACAAAATCAACATGAAGCTAAGGAGGAAGTCGGCCATTTGGTAAGTTTTGCTGTCAACACTAGTCGCGCAAATGACTCCATATCCAAAGGGTAACTAACACAGTCAATTAACCCTAATATCAGCCCAGATTTCTCATTAATCATGCCGCTTACCAGCCATATGGCCTCAGACTCCGAGGAGGCGCTGCACCTATTTGCTGTGCACTTGACCTTGTTGATAGACCCTAGGGAACGCAGGAGTTGAGCTCTGTCCTCCAGGATTTCGCGGGCCTCCTCCTTCCTTGTTTACTACAGACTAGATAGATGAATGAAGCTCTGGTGATCCCACATGACCCACAGGTGGTTTGTGCTTGTCATTATGGAAAAGACACATAATACACTTAAAAACAGACTAGGTTTAGCGCGTATGAGGGAATGTATTTTTCTGAAACGACCAGCGAATTAATAATTTCATTAAAAACTGCAATTAAACATGCTCCCAACAGTGACTCGAAATGTATTAGCTTCTGTATATTATATACACTTATAAATAGAGCGTCTTTGTATTTTGCACAATAGAGCCCACCTATGGTTCTCTGAAGGCAGGAAGTTTAGTTGACATTTTTTTTTTTTTTTTTTTCCCGCGAAACCATTTTTCTGAAACATTAACTCTAATGTCAGGTTCTAGTCCATCTAGTTTCACAGCTTGAGCGGTGGGTTCCATTGTGTTAATGTGACAAAAAGTTACAAAAAGTATGTAAAGTATGTGATCTGTAATAATATCCACTTATATAGGACCCCCGCTAATCGTGAAGTGACAAACGCGACAGAACTGATATGATACACTGACTCATAATTCCTCTGACCATCACACTAAATCTGTATCCAATCAGTATTTCTTTGTCTGAGCACTCCTTCCCTGCAGCACAGCTATCATTAAGTGACTCATTTAGGCCATCACAGGTAGGCCCACATCATAGCCTGCTGGTGGCTTTTAATGGGGAGTGGAGTTCCTTCTGTTGTTATGCATGCTGAAGTACCTGGGGCTAATGTGACCCCTATAGTTCGGCACTACATTAGTGCCAGAAGACCCAGCAGTGAGCCTTTAACCTAGGGACGACAGGGCCATGATTATGTTCGCTGCAGGGTAGGCTTGGCCAGAGGACACTTGTCTTCTATACACACAAAGGGACACACATACAATGACATATGTGGACGGCAGTGCAATTACCGGCTTATGTGAGGAAGTTATATTTTTAGGCGTTTTCTATTATAGTGGAGCGTGGAGACAAAATTTGCCGGAGTTTTTTCAGATGCTATTTAGATGGAGTTGTGTGATTTCACTCACACCTGGTGATATGTCAGCGTGAGCACCTTCTTTTATATCTTGAAATAGCTTCCGTTCTAGTTTCGATGTAATAAGCAGCACCGGTATATGTTTATGCGGTTAGGTGAAGTTGTTTTTTTGGGTCTGATTTGTGCTGGAAGGTGGTCGTTTATAGACATTTTCAGCTAATGGTAGTAAGTGTTGCACCCTGTTGCCTGTGTAAAGGGTCAGAGGAAAAGTACTGAGGTACTTAGGAACATGCTTAAAGGTTTTTGTGGAAAATGATATGTTTATGGTATATAATGATCAGTTGGAATGCTGAGAAAGGTTGTTACCTGCATGTGTCTTTGAATATCCGACATGTTGCACATTCACAGTTTGATTTGTTCACATTACATAAAAGAAATTATAAGGTTAATACTTTATTCATTCATTTTCCAAGGAGCCATTACCTGTTGCAGCTTAAATTCTTTATCTATTCATTTATTTTTATTTGTGTGTACTTTGTGTCACTTTTTTCAGCACCAGCTGAAAGATTAGATTCACTGTTTTTGGAAAATTCAGAGTTCAGCTTGAACTCCTGAAATACTTCAACTTCATCAAGTATATTATGAGGATTCTGTTTGTGTCGTTGTGGTTCAGTGGAAATGTCAGATACAAGAGCAAAAATGTATCTGTACTACACCCTCGTGTCTGCATAGCTTGATACCAATAAATGTCAGATGAAAGTGTTTTATTATTTTGTAACTTGGTTGAACTGATCTTTTGATACTAAAACAAACCTCATGCATGGACACAAACGCAAAATAATGTGTGCACAAAAACAGGACACACTTACCCTGCCGGTCCCATTTCCCTTTTTGCCACTGTATCGGCTATACGGTTACCGTGTTTACTGTCTCTATTCACTTACTGACTCTTTCTGTCGCTGTGTCTTTCGCGCACGCACACACACACACACACACACACACACAGGATCCAGTCGTATTTCAAGATAATTCTCTCTCCTCTTGCTCCTCTTGTCTCAGTATCCTGAGCCACTGGACACTGAATGGACCACAGGGAAAGCTGATCTCACAGACACAAATTCACACACAGATACACAGACACACAATTACACACACACACACACACACACAAATCTGCGTGTGGTCTCACCACTTCAGTCTTCACCGAGCTCTCTAATGCTTCATCAGGTCCCAAGGTCAGGGTCCTGGACTCAAGACTAATCTTTTAAGATCCTCACTGTTTCATTCTCTTTTGCCTTATCAAAAGTCATTTCCCCACCTTTATCACTTTCACTTCTACTGTTTCCTTTGTTTGTGCGATTTCACCTCTATGCGACTACTAAAGCTTTGCTTGTTTTCTTTCTCATCTTTCTCTCTGCATCTCTCCTCCTTTCTATTTTCTTCCTTCTTCTCCTATTCCCCTTTGCATAATTCAAATCAGAATCCCCATGTGAGCACCTTGCTCTTGACCTAGCTTAGAAAGCTCCTGATTGCTTTAATAGCAGTCCTTGGACCTGGAAGGTGGGTGTTTTTTAAGGAACTCTGGTGAGAATGGTATATGTACGAGTGTGTGCGCAGTGTGTATTACCGAAGGGTGGTTGATTAGAACTGACCTCAAGAGTGTCAGGAGGAAAAAGAAATACAAATATGCAAAGTGGACTTGTGCGCTTGCATAATTGGACCAGAGAGAAGTGCAGCGAGGTCAAGTAGAACAAATGGTCAGTGGTGTGAACTTAAAAGTCTATAAAAAACACACACACTACATAATGTTTAAGGGGGACTGGTCACTTTGAGGTTACATGAGTGAAGCTGTGATGGAAAAAGTGGCCATTTTCATTCCATAGGATGGTGAATAGTAGAGCTCTGTGGTTTGTAGTGGGAAGCTCCCAGATGGAAATAAGTGTGTGAACCCTGGCATTACGAGAAACGTTCAAGAAAGAAAGTTCACCATTGGCCAGAAAGATTCTAAATATTAGCTGAGGATATAAAAAAAAAAAAGTGTAAAAGCAGAGCATTGCATTTTTTAATAGGAACGTTCATGAGGCTAAGCCCTTCAGCGGTGGGATTGCCCTAGCATTAGCCAAAGTCAGGAGCCCCTAAGTACGACCAGCTTCGGTTGGGGTGAGGCCTGGCAGACCCAAAGATTGAGTCTGAATTAGGCCCACCATTGAAATGCACTGAAAGGAGTTCCTGAGCCTCCTATTCTCTAGCGGCAAATTGGGAGGAAATCTGGCTATTGTGCAGAGTTTTGAAGAGGTTGGTGATGGGGAGGGGGCTGCGCACTGTGCTTACCTATAGATGAGAGTCTAGACAAAGGGTCCTGGGACATCCAGGAGAGGCTTTGAAATCCCTCTTGGCTGGAGACAGAGGCAGCCTGGAGTAGCCTCTGGTGTAGAAAAGGTCAACAGGACTCAGACATTGAATAGAAGACGGGTTTAACTTGCGAGTTTGTAAAGTTGCAAAAGGTTACGTTATGGATGACATTTTAATTAAAAAAAAAGGTTAAGTTAAGCAAGGGGAGGTTTTTTTTAGGAATTTCCTTGAATGATTTCATCTTGTAGTAGAATTTCAACTCATGATCCACAACAAATCAAGTGTTTTGACTTTTTCCCTCATTTCATTTACTTTCTAAGAAGGAACTTTCAAGGCTTTTAGTCCAAACACATTGCCCTCGTTTGCCCCTGAGCCTTATTTGTGTCTTTTTGACCAATATCCAGTTTCAGTTGACACTCGATCTTGGTTTGTTTCAATTTTAGAGCATGTAATAGGTATTTATAGGAACTTTCATAGACAATGCTTCACTGATGATAAAAAAAATAACAAAGCAATGGATCAAATGATCAAAAACACAAAACGGAGCCAACATTGGACACATTAAAACAACATAACCTGGGCTTCTTCCTGCCCCATTTCAGACACAAGGGGTTGTTAGAGCCGCAATGAAGTAGTTGTACAATGTGTGACTTTTTTGTTTGGCCTTTTGCCTTTGATAATCTGGAGTGTTTAAAATTAGTACTTTGATATGATCATTTCATATCGGATGCCAAGTACATTGATACCTTTGATAGTCATGAGTCGAGGAACTGGAGATCAACTCGATCATTATATAATGTAGTTTGAGGGACACTTTTGAGACCCTGGGTAGAGGGTGTAGGTAACATCTTGAAGTTTAGGGATGGTGAAGATCTATGAGAAACTGATCCTGCAGGGGTTTTTTTTTTAATAGAAGATGATAAAGTGGCCCACCTTCAGCAACAGCCTCTCCCAACTGCACAGCACCGACCGGAGTATTGACTATTTTCACTTTTCCGCAGAGCAGCTGAGCCTCTGAAGTGTTTGTGACCAAAGCGACATCAAAGCGGCTCCTAATGATGATGATGATGAGAGTCTTTTAGGAGCTCCGTGATGGATGAGGATTGATGTGACCTGTGTTGAATTGTGCGTGCCTACATGGGTTTTTGTATATGAGAGGCGACAGACAATCCCTCAGGCTAAATAATCAGGCTATTGCAAGACACAGACTTTTTGATGGGTGTTGTTACACTGCAGCTACCCCTTTTTCCTGATCAGCAGTACAGCCCGAGGCTCTTCCGGAGTCTCCTACCCCTACAAGAGTCCCCCCCCTTCGTCTGGCCTACTATACCAATGCCACCCCTCTCTTCTTATTTTCTCTCTTCTCTCGCTGTCTCTCTCTCTCGCTCTCATTAATCAATGTCAAGTCGTCCAACAACAAGGCCAGCATTCTTTCCCTGCCTGCCTCCTCAGTTCCTCGTATATGTCATTGTGCCCTGACCCTCCCCCTCCACCAACTCAGCGGCCACCATCATCCTTTCACATGGCCGCAGAGCCAAAATCCAGGCCCACGCTGCCAACATGAAAGGTTGTTCAGAGGCGCATACGGAAGGGGAAAAAAGTAAGGAGGATTTCTCTGGCTTCTTGTCTTTTCTTCCTCCCTTTTCCTGCCTTTTCCTCGAGCCGGGGGGGAAGAAAGGGATGCCATTGTCGTTTACATAATTCATGGGAGACACAGGAGAAAACAGGCCATTGAGTGGTTAAAAAAAAGTTTGGATGGAGCAGTCACGGGGGGTCGAGGGATCTGTATGCCAGGCTTTGTGCCCCCAGACCCATCTTCCCTTCTTCGCTCCATCCATCACGACCCCACACACTCGGTCATTGTCTCATGTTCGTCATTAACCTCTGCTATAACTCGGCCGCCTCTCTTTCCTATCAAGGCACGTCTCCATGGGAAAGAAATCGTTTCATCATGTCTCGGCAAAGAGGGAAATAGATATTTTTTTCTCCTCTTTTTTTTTTTTTTTTTTGCTGATGCAGAAATTTTGATGGACACCGCAGAGCCAAAGGCATTAACCTGAGTGTAGTTCAGCTATCACGGCGAAGAGACAGGAAGGCAGAGTGTTGCTTAGGTGAAATTAAACTTGATTAGGGTAGGGCGATGCTGACGCTAGCCATAAAGACACAATCGTGGACACGTTGGTGAGATGTACGCGGTTAAGACGCCGTCGCAGAATCAGCATCAGCACTCGCTGAATTTCACGATGTCCCGTGGGCAGTCGCCAGTTTCCCATTACTCATAGGGTGTCATTAGCTCCATTAAATCAACTGTAATATTCCAATAATAATGGGAATAGCAGCCCGTTTAGAATAAAAATAGCTCATGTTACCTCTCAGTTGGAAAAGACCGGCCCATTACAGCCCGATTAAAGGGTGGGATAATTACCATGTTCTTCCGGTCGGCATTATTATGTTCTTTCTGCTCATGTTTGCAGAACAATAATTGACCTGATGAGTTTCTGGGAGGCCTATAGATGATAGAGTGTTGTAAGTAGAGCTCTTTAAAAGGTCTACATGTAAGGTTTTGACTTTGAAATCTAAAATAAAAGACCTAAAATGATCATCTAAGTGTTTATTATAAAGAGCTGTGAAGTTCTACCAAAGATACCAATGTGTTGGATTATAGACATGTACTGAATTGAAAAACAAACACCATGGTGACCAGATGGGATGAGAACCATTAAGAAACAACCCTTAGAATCAAAGAAAAGAAGTAATAAAAAAAAAAATACAGACCCCTTGGACACAGTTATAAATGTAAATAAATGGAGTTTGATGCTGAAATATCAGTGTTTTTTCGACATGAGTGAGTTTGATTCTGAGACAGTATAATGTTATTATGGGATGTTATTATCTTTCCTAAGTAGCTGGTTGTTGATCCACCGTTCAGACGTAACTGTGACAGTTCTGACCTTGTTTGTCGGATTCCAAACAGATCTTTAGTTCAGTTATTGACAAGACAAATCAAACAGAAAACAGAAGTGATTTGTGGTTTTATTGTGGTTGTTCTGTCTAAAAACAGAGCTAAGCTAACAAAGCTATAATGTAAACTATCAGCTGATGCAGCAGGTGAAGATTATAAGCAATTGTCAAAATAAACTTTGGGGAATTATACTACAGCTGACAGAGCATGTGCAGATTATAAGACAGTGTTATTTTGTCCTATTACCAAAAAAACGTGTTCATGAGTTTTAGTTTGAAGAAGAAAACTTGATGATACCATAATACAGATGTGTGGAAACAATGATCTTTAGACTTTATTCAGTGTCTGATTCAGTCTGTGGGTACATGATGTTGATTCGTTGCTGGTTTTGGAATGTCAATAATACACAGAATGCTCTAGCTAACATAGTTCAAACATCGAGTGATGCTAAAGTGATGAATAAAACCAAAATCCACAAAACGCTGATCTGATTAAAAACAATTATAAGAATATTAAATGCTTCTCTATGGTTGGAGTCATTTGGAAATATCAAAAAGTTCTGTTCTGATTGAATGCTTTGGGGCATGTAAACACATTTTATCAGATCACTTTATTTTAGTCTCTGTGTAAACAGTTAATTTGGAATCTTTAATCAGAGCGATTTCAATCAGGTTGAGAAAATATTGTCCATGTAACCGCTGCTTATTGTCACATGTTGCCCTGGCTCTGTTTTTTCCATGCAGAATTTCCACTATTAACCTGAAATAAGTAAAGCAAATTAGGGACCATCCCATCGCTAATACCCTATTTAAATACTTAACTGTCCACGTTTACATTGAATAATGAGACCACTTCTCGCATGAGCTCCTCAGCATGCCGTTTGTTTACAAAGAAACAGATTGTCTCCAAATCAGTGCTCGTTTTTTGAGGAGGGGGGGGTCGGAGGGGGGTTGTCTGCGCTTAGAAATCCTCTCTCTTTCTCCCTCTGTCCTCCTTCTCTGAGCATCTGTATGTATTTGTTGTACTAATGAACGGAACAAAAGTTTCCGGGGGCCCTGTGGTAGAAAAAGGTTGGGGATGGGGAGAGTGGGGGGGGGGGTTGTGAAGGCGAACAGAG
>JAPSES010000236.1:11894013-11904102 GCA_029822895.1 Maxillicosta whitleyi
CAGTAAATTAAATATAGGAAAATACATGCATTTACTTAAAATATAGGGTAAAAAAATTTATAACTAGTGACAAACATCAAACACAGGAAAAGTGTACATTTTTAGAAGTGTCCACAAAAATAGTTCTAGGTCTTAAGGGGTTAAAGAAAAGACCGATGTCTAAAAAAACAAAAAAAATAATTGTGAGGAGTAAAGATAAAAAGGAGAAAGATGATAGTTTTAAGACAAGATGCTTGTTGCCTTCATAAGCCGGTGGGTTGTTTTCTCTGTCAGACGCAGCTCACTACATCTTCCATCTTTCTCTGTTCTTCATGAGTTCTTAACTCCTCGTCTCAATGGGAAACCTCAAAGCAGCAGCAGCGGCAGCACTATCCTGCTGCGGAACGGACACTAGGAAGCCGCCAAAGATTCCTGTCTGGCTCCCAAAATCCCAACAACATTAGCAGCGCTGTCCCATTTCTGTTAAACACACACACACAGTTTCTCACAAAATGTTGTTGTTTCAGCTTATATCTGTCCACTGTCATTAAGCAGAGGCAGGATGACTGACACCCCCCCCCCGCCTCTGTCGGAGTGTCTGCAGCCAGTCCTTCATTCACTTAGGGCCCATCAGCGTGGCCACAGGCTTTATCTCGCTCAAGGCGGCTCTGTGATAACACTGTTAACAACGCTAATGTGTGGCGCGAAGGAGCCACTGGAGCTGCCACTGTTAAGGTGAGCAACCCAGGTCAAGGGCTTTTACCATCCGCTGACGTAACGCCCCTGCCTCTCCGGCGTCAGTGCTGTATGTGTTCCTCTTTTCACTCTCTGTTCAAACTCTCGTCCATCTTTTCATCTTTCTTAACCCCTCCCCCTGTTTTCCAATGTAAAAAAAAAAAAAACCTTGACAGAGTTCGGGAAGGCTGAACAGGGCCTTCTCTCCCCACGTGCCTCAGGGAAAACACTGATGTTATTTTAGAAATCACACTGTTAAAGATTAATGTGGGCCTGGAGGAGTGTGTCATCGTTCTTTAACGACAGCGCCGAGACGCCGAATAAAGCCGGCACTGTGTTCTGTCCCGCAGCCCAAGGACAGATAAGTTTCCTCTCACCAAACTTACCCCTCGCCCTCCCTCCTCCTTTGTCCAATAACTCTCTCGCAAACCAAAATGTGAAACATTTAATGAGTGAAACGCTCCAAAATCTACTTCTTCTCTGCTCCCATCTTTCCCATCGTTTGATTGTTGGACTCGGGTGAAGGCGTGGGGGAAGAATGGCGTATGCGCTGGCCCTGCAGATACAAAAATAACAAAAAAAAAAAGGGTCAACAGGGTGTTCGCAAACATTTTCCGTGCTGATTGCTCTAGTTAGATGACTAATGGAAAGTCCCGGCTGCGAGTTGTGACCGTGCACCTCCCCCAATAAAGTCATCTGTCATCATCCCATGGACCGGACAGACTGACAGCTATAAACCAGGGTTCAGAGACCAACCAGCGCATCCTATCTATACATATCAAACCTTTTCTTCAGTTGCGGCTATGATGATGGCTCTATGTTTAATAATAAAACTCATATCAGTGACACCAGTGAAGATAATGATGATAAGGCTGATGATGTTTCCAATGATATACCTGTTGGATTTGAAGAGGTGTGCAAAATGAAACTCGGTATCCCCCCTGTTGAAGGTTTTTGCTGATAACGGAAGTGCTCGATAAGGCGGGGATCATCAATCTTAGTGACAGAGATAGTCTCTGCCTCACACTAATAGGGTTGTAAAGGGCCCTCACCTTATATGGCCCAGCTAATAAACTCATTTGTGATGAGCCCGAAGGTCAACTCGATGTATATTCATATTCAGCTTCTTAATAAAAGCTGTTTTTTTTCTCCGTCAGGCACAAAGTAGGGCAGTTGTCATGCCGAAGATGATGAGCTTCAGTACTGTTTTTGATTTGCCAAAGATAGATCGAGTCTGAACTTTGGCATGACATGAGATGACGCTTGGATATTAAAATTCTCTGGACAACTTGACCCTGTCTGGCACCACAAAGTCCACTCCTACGCTGAGTTTTTTCCACTCACTGCATGGCCTAGAATCTCTTTTGCAACATCGATACCACTCGGTCTTTTGAAGTCTGAGACCATCCCTGGAATTATCAAAGTCAGTGACACTTCAACTCATCTTGGGTTTTGATGAAAAAACATCAGACAATGGCCTTTGTACGAGGGAGTGGGTCTGCTACATTATCTACACTCAATAATATCTTCTTCAAAGAGCCCTCAAGGCCAAACCATAAAGACTGATGACTGAGGCTCCAGAGATGCAACTGTATCATTGTCAAGAAACTGTTCACCGACCTGTTTGTACCACTTGGCTACATCCCGGATAACGATATTCAGCAAAGTTAAGTAAACAGGACACTAGTGAATCACGCGATTACAATGTTCTGGGACATTGTAGCCATCTAATCAATTTCATTAGCTGCATAAATCATGACAGTTTGACATTTATTGTGGAGGTGATGGGTTGATCCTGTGGACTTGGAGACAGTTCTCGTGGTGATAAATGTTGCTATCTCTTGAGACCAAGGATAAATAGACTGTGTGCACAGAAAGACAGACAGACAGAGGGAGGGAGGAAAAAAAAAACCTGGATATAGAGCGTGAGAGCCCCAGAGAGGTTGCTGTGCAGCAACAAACGTAGACTGAGCGAATCAATGACCATAAGGTGGTGAATGATTCATTTGTCCGATTGGTTTGATCTATCATTCTTTCAAACCTCACAGACCTTAAAACGATATCTTTTCTGACCTTGGTCTATGTAATTTTGGAGTTTACAGATAGTTTCCATGAGAGTAATATTGAAGAACGTTATTTAGCAAGTACGACTCCCTGTGTAGTGTTCATTATTTATTTGCTTACAGTCCTCGAGCCATTATTTTTCGGCAATGCCTCCATTCATTAACGTTTCTAATGGATGAAAACATCTGGAAAACAATGGCTCATTAAGGTTTGGGGATATTATATTAATTTGGCAGACAGCTTAGATCTTTTTTCCTTTTGAATAAGTCCAAAATGTGTACCTCAGTGGCCACCATAGTGAAAGAAACCATTTGCAGCTGTTATCTCCAGACAGTATCTTTTGGCAGTAGCAGCTGTTTAACTATTCTACTCTTTATATGTTTCCACCGTGTAAATAATCTGATTGGCCACCAGAAGAAATCACAAGGATAAACAGTGCACCAGTTACAGTCCATTTGCCGTACACAAATGCGTTATGTGTTTTATCTTCACTTTCTACTCAAATAATTCAGATTTTAATAGCAGCCATTACGACTATTAAGCTGCTGTCATTATTGTTGGTATTTTAATCGTGTACGTGATTCAATCAGTGAGCTAGAAACGGTAAAAAAAAAAGGGAAAAAAAGCCTTTTGACTTCTATGCTTTACGTGCAGGTGACATTGAAATGTTGAATCGGTGCAATAATAGAAAAGTTAGTAATAGTAAGAGCTTATGATTTAGCTGTGTTCAATGGGTTTCTTTCATTTAGGCGGTTAAATAAAAATATATAATGTACGCTGATACACAAAGTAAGATCATTTATGCAAAATATACTTTATGATGCCCTGATTTTGTGTTGATTTTACAAGTTCAGACCATGTAGATTTATATTTAATGTGTTTATTTGGGCTTTATTTCACCGCTACATTGTTGTGTATATGAATTGCTGCTGTACGTGTTAGCAGGCTTTTCTTTGGTAGTTTTAATCTACAGCAATACATTATGTTCTATAGGATCATCCTAGGTGTGTTGTATAGTGAGAGCCACTTAGTTCGTAAACATTTCATGACTTTGCGACAACTTTTTTCAGTTTTGGGGTGATGCATTTTCCAGCTTTCAAGTCTTCGTTTAGCTCAACCCGTAAAGACCCAAATAAATAATAAAAATGTTTAATAATACAACCACTAATCGTATCAACAGATGTAAATTATTAATGCAAAATAGAGCTCTTCATCTTTTCATGATCATCCCATATGACCCATATGGACGTTCAGAGGCTCCATCACAAATGTGGAAACACCGTCATCTTCTACAGCATTGATTCACCAGTAAAAACCAAAGTGTTTGATAGATGACAATGGATGGAGCCACTTGATAGATGATAGATTTTCCTATAAAAGTCACTTTTTTTGGTGTCACAAGCTTCAAATGTAATCTCAGAATGAGGATTAAAGTTCATGATCAGTAAAATAAATAGAGGAAAATGCCAGATTTTCCCTGAAAAAAAAAATGCTAAAAGGAGAGGATAATGGTGATTAATCACTTAAGAAAGGTTAAATGAAGAGAATAATTAATTTTGGAAATTGCCACAACAGTAACACTGGGTCTTTATGGGTTAAGTTTGAGGAGAATTGTTGTATAAATTACTTTGTCATGCCAAAGTTTAACCTCAACCTCTCTTTGGCATATCCTTTTTTTTTTTTTCTTATAAATTAGTGTTTGATACCACCCCCCAGGGGGCATTGGGAGACCGCTGGGGGGCATTTGGAATGAGATCTTTTTTTGTTTTTTGGGGGTGTGGCTCATGAAGACATAAAGGGGCGATCCACTGCAATATATAAACCAAAACTTCATCTCAATTCAAGGATTCAAAATATTTATTGGCATTTATCCATCACACAGGATCAAATAGTACGTTCATTTTATCTCAAACAATCAAACCTCGAGAAGTCGTCGTCCGAAAAAGTAACTAAAATTTGTACTTTGATGCGATACTTGAATAAAAATACGAGATTACATCCCGCCGCTGCCAAAATATGCCAGCTATCCACTTAACAAAGAGTACAAAGAGCGTCTTATGACCAGAAACTGTTTACTTTTTCCTTTTTGCACACGACACACCATTCTCCCCTGTCCTGCTGATGACCCAGCATCTAAGCTCCACATCTTCCCCTGTAAACAGAGAGGCCGTAGCCGTACAAAAAGGCCATTCAGAGAGTGAGGAAAGGCTACAAAACTAATTGGATACTTAAGAGTGTTCTGAAACAGGCGGATCTGTGGCATGCGTTTCATAATCAATCCACATAAGTCCTGCTACTGTAATTATGTAATGGCCGTAGAGTGCGATAATTTATCTGTTTGATGCATCGGATGAAAGTTTCCAGCAAAAAAAAAAAAGTCCCCGTCTTGCCACAAACAAAACACACACATATACCGCCCGAGCAGGAAATCCATGTTCAGTCTCTTGTTTATTTATCTACTGGAGAAATCTCATCAGCGAGTCAGTCGGCGTGGCTTTGGCCCTCTCAAGCATCATCATCATCGTGTGTAGGGTTTGACCTTAGTATAAACTCCGGGCCCTGAAGAAAGCCCCTGCTTGTCCCAGGCACTGACCCACATATACATGCACTTAGCCTTCGAGTCACTGGAGACTTTTCACTTCTATGTTTGGGCCCGAAACCAAGTCCGCTGAGCATGTGCGTGTCTGTGTGTGTGTAAAATCCAAAAATATAGAAAAACCACAGGATGGATTTGGAGGGGGAAGCCTCACCAACCAACACACACACACAAGATTAAAGAAAACACACTGTCAGGCAAAAAGCCGATGTACAGCTCATTTAGAACGTCTCTTCCTCTGTTTTCTTGTACTTTTTCCTCAAGGATGTTATTAACAGAAATGAGTGAAATGAAAACCTGGGAAACTGGAACTGTAAAATAAACTACAGCGACATAGAAAGGGTCTTTAAGTCACACCCTTGTCAGTTTATTTCATGCATAAGTCGTGTAATTTGTCCGATAATTGATATTATTTTTATGATTTTATGATCTCATTTCACAACCATTAGTTTGATAGAGAGAATAAAAACTGGATTGTGTTTCAAAGGAAGGAGGTCATGGAGTCCAGATTGACCCTGTTTCAGAGTTATGAAGTGATTACCCATCATGCCTAGTGTCTACAGTTCAAGCCTCTGGGGGCAGTGTTATGAGCTGGGGTGGGTTCAGGCGGTCTGGTCTTGGTTCAACGACATTATCTGTCCATAAAATGAGCTGACCCTGAATATACTACATGACCAGGTCTGGACATCCGAGTTTTTCTTCGCTGATGACACGCACATATTCCAACATGATAACAGCAGGATTCAACACCTTGGGTTCTTAAAGAATGGTTCAGGAACCACATTTAGGATTTTTGGGATGAACTGGAGATTATCGTTTTTCTTTAGTTTGATTTTAAAAATGTGTGTATTTTTTTTTTTTAAAGTGATCAGTTTTAGTATTTTTTTTTTATTAACATATGCAAGAGAAATTTAAATGTTAAGGATGTTTTTGTTTTTTTTTGTATTTTCTTCTCCCCTTCAATTTAGAATATACATATATTTATAAATTTTTTTTTTACAAAAAATAACACACACACACCCCACCCCACCCACACGTCAATAAATTTATAACAACACAGTCCTGACAAGCTGGAGAGGATTTTACTTAACGGTCCAACTCCATCAACAATACAAGATATTAGTGAAAAATGAATGACATTAATTGTGACATTGCATTGACTTTGCATGAAATAAAGAAATGTTCCTTTATCCAGTTTTTTTTTTCCAAAACTCCCCAAATTAGCACAGAAATTAATGAACTAAAAACAGATTTTCATGAATTAAAAACTAATCTATCACACTTAATTTTAAAACAAAACAAAACCGAAATCGATGCTAAGAGTTAAAAACTCCCAAAAAACAAACCGTTACTGTTGCTTTTTCCATGTGTGTTCTCCTGCATCAGGCAAGTTTCCTTTTCCTGTACTTAGTCTGGATTTGAGGAAAGAAAGAAAAGGAATGAAAAGCTACCAAAATCCTTCTGTTTATGTTGAAATACGCAAACGGTGTAAATATTTAGCCGGGCCCTGATAAACGATATGCAGTTTACTCGCCAGTTATCCATCGTCACGTGACAATATCTCGGTGGCCGCCGTCCAGAAAAGCCCCTGATGCGATGAGAGATCCTTCTCCGGAGAATCTGTTTCTATGTCTTTCTACCTACTAAAAGGAATTCCTGGTTTGAATTAGGGATTCATATTGGCACTAGACACAGGGACAGACAGTGTGGTCTGGTGTAAGTTTCTAAATAAACAAATTCACTTTGCAAGGGGAAATGGAGATATGAAACATATGAGACTGCTGAACTGAGAAACCAGTATCAGATTTATGTCGTACATAAATGTAAACATTCATATATGCATAGGCTGCATAGGCATCTCGCTCAGCTGAGGTATGTGGAATAAAAAGTATCCGTTGCGTGACCTTTGCTTCGATCTATATGCCCTCAAGTCAAGACCCTAAATCTTACTCCCATAACCCTGTTGCTCGCTAAGAAGCAATGTGTGTCATGGGAAGAATAGGAGGTCATTAGAAATAAGGCAATATGATTTTTCCTCCCGCTGCCACATATCGATAAACCGCAACCTTTATCAAAATGAATAGGGAGGACGTGATATATCATTATCTGAAAGGCACGGCGCAGCAGCTGCCGATGCTGTGTAGGCAATCCTCTTAGGCCAAAAGGTGGGGTTATTTATTGGGTTCGAACCGCGCGGCTGTCACGACATCTGCTAGCGGGAGATCTATCGGCACACCGTTATTCACTTATGATTATTACTGATCATCTTCCCAAATGACTTATCAATAAAGCGGCGGCCAAGCAGATAATTTATCCCTATGGTTCTGTCGATACCAAGTTCAGAGTCAACGGCCTTAAAAGGATGAGGGGCCTCGGACCTCAGGTGATGGATGGTCATACATGATCCCCAGGAAAATATGACCCTTTTTAATAAATTTGCAGAATCCCTCTCTATCGCCTCCCTCCGCCTCTCTACGCATTCCTCTTTGCTTTTCAGTTCTTCTTTCCTAAGCTTTGTTTGCTGACAAAGTGCAAACCCTACCTCGTAACATCACTTTCTTCTTTCTTCTTCTTCCAAATGACACAACTCTCAGGCAGCATGAATACAAATATTTGATCCGATCATTAAGTAAGAATATTTGGCGCACAGCGCACATGTCTATGCAAGACCTGTGAATCATACAGGACACTGAAATGATGAGACAAATCTGTCCGGGGTGTATGCAAACGCCGCCGGGATATTTCACTAAAACATTTTCTTCATAAATCACACAAAGACTCTTAAGACATACGGGGTCACTGCTCGTTCTGTAAATATCGCCCGTTTGTATTTGACAAGTGGCCGTGACTTTCCAGAGTCGCACAATAGATGTGAGTGTTTGCGTTCCAAATCTAACCTTTGTGCACTAAGCTCTATCTCACCAACAGTTCTTAGTTCCGTCACAGGCCGCACCCTCCGAAGCCCCATCTGGATGTAGGGTTGGGTAACAGTGTTAGCTTTAGCATGGTGTGATAAGTGTCAGGCTAATCTGATCGCTCCTCTTTGTCTCAAATAATGGGATCTAATGCATTCCTTCGGCATCCATTTCTTCTGGGCGCCTCCGTGAACTGTATGATTTTCTCACATACAGTAGAGCTCCTCGAGCGAAATGGAGATGATGATAAGGGACGGAGCGGTGATTAAGTTCATAATTACGGTTCGCTATCAGCTACGACACAAAGAGACAAAGAGCAAGAGAGGGAAAGTTTTCTATCAGCACTCTGCTTGATGTTTGCCTTGGCTAAAGCACCTTCAGTCTTCCACTTATGAAAGTCATCATAAATATATTCTATCTGATGAACGCCCAGCTTCCTGGTATTTAGCAGCAAGAATTTCTAGCCTGTTTCCTCCTTTCTCTGCTGCTGCCTCGGTCCTCCCCCCCTGCCCTACTTGAGCTCAATGCGCCACCTCATTGTCGAGGCATGTTTTTAAGAAGTCGTAGCTCTGGTCTTGTTTTGGGTCAGTTGTCAAGGCTGCTATCTCTGGGAAGTCCTGAAATAGCCCCGTTTTAGACACATTTTAAGGACAAGCCGGGGAAGGGACTACAATCAGGCACCAACTGACTAGATGGTAAAAAGCAGACGAAAGCTGACGTGTATCTCGAGTCGAGTAATCTCTGGCATATTCTGGCAGAAACGTGTAAAAGCTTTGTTATCAGGAGGTTTGGATGATAGCGAGAGACCTTGGAGGAAAACGCAGAGGGCTTCATATCCACACTTATTTTTCTTCCCTTTTTGGGGCAGATATGTCATTTCAATGAATTTGTTTATAGAGACAGCAATGTTTGAATAATGTTGTGATTCTGATAATATTAATGTTCTATATTTAGTACTGGTCATGCAAACGGCATATATATAAGACTCTAAATTAGCTAATAATCTAAATGTACCTGTGGTGAGTGACGTGTTTGACTCAGACCTTCTGTAATGTTCTACCGGATGATAATGTTCCACCCATAAAGACCCAGTGCTACTATTATGGCAGTTCACAAATGAATTATCCTCTCTATTGAACTGTTCTTAAGTTATTTATCGCCATTTTCCATAATATCATCCTCTATATTTTGTGTTTTGTCAGTGTTTTACAAATGAATCAATATTATAGATAATAACAGTGTTTCCGTGGTAACCACAGAGCCTCCAAACACCCAAGTGGGTCATATTTGATGACCATGAAAAGATGACAAACTGTGTTTTACACCAATATTTGTAACATCTTGATAGGATTTGTGGTTTTAAAGTTATTAAACATCTTAGCTCAGTGGATGTTTTTCGTCACTGGTGGGTATTTGGGTTTTTATGGATTAATTTGCCTTTTAACTCTTAGAGGTCTGAGCTCATTTTGGTCATTTTTCACTACTTTTGTTTTTACTTTTATATTCTATAAAAAGAAATGTGTCCTATACCCATGTTTGGTATTGTTTGTTTCTTTTCAGCACATCTATATCTATCTCATCTGCCTATTATTTTTTTCATTTTAACCTACTATATCAACACAAAAGGACAAAAAATATATAATCTGATTTGAAAAGTGTAGATAATTTATTGCATAAATAACAAAAAAAATGCTTAACAAACCTTTTCAATGACTTTGAAAGTGAATATTGGTTCGAAATATTAGGTATATAAAATTTAAATTGTAATATTTAACATAACACCATCTTTACAAAGACATT